>JAQQSZ010003159.1:0-14529 GCA_028646595.1 Phalanger gymnotis
CCACTGAGAAATTCAGATTCATCCCAAGACTGTGCGCTGCGCAATCTTCCCTTCTGCTCTTCTCCTTCCTCTCGTGAATTCGTCCCAAGGCTGTGCTCCTTCCTCTCCCGAAGGAGGCACCTTGGGGATCGTGGGGGGTGCACGTGTGGCTCCACGTGGTGTCCCATGTTTGGACCCGAAGGAGGCACCTTGGGGATCGTGTGGGCTGCGCGTTTGGCTCTGCACCATGCCCCACGTTTGGGCACCAATTGTTGGGGATTTCTCTTACCCCATACTCCCAGGCCTTTGTCCAGCAAAGGCCTGATCTCCCAGGCGATGAATGAGGCCGGAAGCCAAGGTGGTGAATAGCTCCGCTTAAATAAGTCAGTGAACAGATTTTTATAGCTTTTATTACGTAGTACTAGGACTGCCTTGGTCCGCCTACTCTCCGCCTACTCTTCTGTTATTCTCCTCCTATTCTCCTCCCCTTTCTTTCCCGCGCTCTCCCCATGATTCACCTGTGCACAGGTAAACCCGGAAAAGAACCCTGCTCCACGTTGCCAACAAGGGCGAGACCCTTCCTCCAGACTCCATCTTGTTCCTCCCATACCTCAGAGCCCTGAGGTTTCTCAGTTGGCGTCTGGGTGCGGAGGTCCAACGATGTTTGGGGTCGGCTATAACTTGTCCCGTTACACAAAATAATGAAAAGTGAAATGAGCACAACCGAAAGAACATTTTATATAGTAATAGGAATATTGTTTTAACAATGAATTTGGGCAAATAAGTCATTTTGACCACTATAAATAGTCAAATTATAAAGGACATATGAAGACAGACACTAGCTCCATCCAGAGAAAGGACTGACAAATAGAAATATGTATAGAATAATTTTACATATATATTTAAAAGGAGGTGCTATATTATAGGCTCATATACATATATCTGCTCATATATATATGTATACATGCATATTTTGTTGTTTTTCAGGTGTTTAGTCATATCTGACTTTTTGTGACCCCATTTGGGGTTTTCTTGGCAAAGATATTGGAGTGTTTTGTCATTTCTTCTCCGGCTCATTTTACAGATGAGGAAATTGAGAGAAATAGGGTTAAGTGACTTGACTAGGGTCACAAAGCTAGTAAAATGTCTGAGGACAGATTTGGACACAGGAAGATGAGTCTTTCTAACTCGAGGCCAGGATTCTATCCACTGTGACACCTAGCTGCCCATGCATGCATATGCATATGCATATGTATGAATGTATTATCCATGTGTGTGTATATACATATATATGGCATATAGGATATTTTCCTCTTTGTTCTCTTTTGTGTATAGACCTAGTACTTCATCTAAGAAATTAGACATCAGAGAATCTTGCTGCTCTGATTTTTCTTAGTTAATGATTTCCCTTCCAATTTGACCTCTTTTTGTATGTGACAGATATTATGTAATCAAGATGATCAGTTACACTTTCTATAATTCACCTTCACCTTTGCTTGGTCATTGAATGTTTTCCTCTCCCCAGGTCTAAAGGATACATTTTTTCCTTATTGATCTAATTTGTTTACAATTTGACCTTTTAGATCTCAGTCATTTATCCACTTGGAGGTTATCTTCACAGAAGGTGTGAGATATTGATCCACATCTAGTTTGTTTCACATGGCTTTCCAGTTTCCCCATCAGTTTTTGTCAAATATTGAGCTATTCTCCTAATATCTGGAGGTCTTTGAATTTGTTGTAAAGAAGTCTACTAGTTTTGTTTGCTTCTGTTAAGTGATATGCCTAATCTCTTACACTGATCAGCCACAATTTTTAACTAGTGAAAATAATTTTAATGATTACTACTTTGTAGTACAGTTTGAGATTTAGTATATTTATTGCTTCTTTCCTTTTGGTTGTTTTTTTATTATTTCCCCGGAAATTCCTGGCCTTTTCTCACTCCAAATGCATTTCATTATATTTTTTTCCCTAATTCAATAAAATAATATTTTAAGAATTTGGACGGTAACTGAGTGTTGTAAACTAAAAATAAAAAATCTTAATTAAAAAAATAAGTTAATAAAAAAAAGAATTTGGGTGGTGTGACATTGAGTCAGTAAATTAATTAGTATTGTCATTTTTATTATATTGGCTCAGCTTATTCATGAACAATTAATAGTTCTCAAATTATTTCATTCTGTGTTTTGATAATGTGTTTTACAGTTGTATTAACATAGTTCTTCTGTGTACCTTTGTAGGTAATTTCCAAGTATGAATACATGCCATGGTTATTTTAAGGGGAATTTCTTTTTCTTTTTTATCTCTTCCTAAGGGGGTTTGTTGATAATATACATACAGATGGATGATTATTTTATATTCTACAACTTTGATGTAATTATTGTGTTAAGTAATTTTAGTTGATTCTGTAGGTTCTCTAACTTCATTGTTATGTTATTTTCAAAAAGCCACATTTCCATTTTATTTTGTCCTGTGCTTATTCTCTCCATGGACTTTTCTTGTCTTATTGCTATAGCAAGCATTTTTAGCATTACATAAAAAAGTAATTATGATAATGGGCATTCTGGCTTTATTCTTGATCTTAGGCTTCTAGTTTATACTCATTCCATATAATGTTTACTCTTTATTTTCAATTACTGTAATTTAGCATATTGAGGAAAGGTCCATTTATTAGTATGTTTTCTTGTATTCTTAAAAAAGCCCCACAGGAAGGAGTGTTAATCATGCCAACGGCTTTGTCTATATCTCTTGATATAGTCATATGATTTTTATGATTCTATTCTATATTATTTTATTAAGCTAATAGTTTCCCTAATATTGAAACAATCTTGAATTCCTTGTGTAAATTCAACCTGGTTGAATATACGGTTGTTTCAAAATTTTATGTAGCCTCTTTGTTAACATATCATTAATTTTATGTCCATGTTCATCAGGAATATCTGAATATAGATTTCTTTTTCTGCATTGACTTTTTTTTTGTTTAGATATCAAGATAACATTTGTATAATAGAGGAAATTTGGTTTGGCCACTTCTTTTGCTATCTTTGAAGCAGTTTGTATCAGATTGCAATGAATTTTTGTTTGAAGTTTGGTAGTATTAACATTCAAATCCATTTGGCCCTGAAGGTTTTTTGATTTTACTTTAGCAGAACATTTACGCTTTAATCAATTTATTTTTCTGAGATCGAGTTAATGATTTCTCTGTTTCTTGTTCTGTTAATCTGGATATTTGTATTGTAAAAGTATTCAGCAATTTTATTTGGGTTGTTTTATTGGTATGTATTTAGGTCAAATAGTATCTAATAATATACTTTTCTTCATTATTTATTATGAATTCTTCTTTTTCATTTTTGATTCTCACAACTTGGTTTTCCTCTTTAAAATATAATTAATGAATAATTTATCTATTTCATTTTTTAAAAATTAGTTCACAATATTTATTCAGTGTTTTAAAATTTTATCTCTTCTTTATTTTACTTTTAGTATTTTTATTTTAATACTTAATTGAGTTTTAATATTTTTATTTTTCTAGCTTATTAAATTGCATGCCCAATTTAATATTTTGATTTTTTCTCTTTTGTTGATGAAAGTGTTTCCCTTAAAGATTGATTTGACTGGATTTCCCAAATTTCAGATACTCTTTTGTACTTTGATCCACCAGTTCCTTAGGATTAAGTTAATTAGTTTATAATGAATTAAAACTTTTCTTAAATTAAATTGATTATTGAATTAAATCCCTTTATTGAATATAATTTTTATTGACTCTTGGTCATTAAAGTGTGATTAATATTTCTGCCCTTTTTGGGTAGAAAATATTTACTATTCCTACTCAGTAATTGTCAGAGATCTAGAATATATAACTTTTAATATTCTGTTTCATTAATGTCACTATTGAATTAAAAAAATTATCTCAGTCTGTAAGGTATACATTGAAGTCTTCAGTTATTGTGGTATTGGTATTTATTTCTCCCTTCAACTCATTTGGCTTTTCCATTCAATATTTAGATGCTATGGTGCATATAAAGTTTTTATATTAATCTGTCATCTGTCCATCAGCATAATCTAGGCTCCCTGTTTATCTCTTCTAATTTGTTTTTGGGGCCTGGAAAAGGGAAAGAGAAAAGGAGCAATGAGGCAAGGCAGATTTAATCAAGCATAGGGCACGTGCTGGGCACATTCCCTTCTCATCATTGTAAAGAGGTTGCAGGTAGCAAAGATAGGAAAAAAGTATGAGAATAGGATGGTGTGATATGCACAAAAATGTTTATAACTATTATTGTGAATAGAATGAACTTAACCATAAAATAAAGAGGAAAGCAGAATGGATAAGAAAGTAGAATCCAACATTATGTTGTTTGCAATAAACACACTTGAAACATAAAGTGTTAAAATAAGGAGTTGGGACAAAATTCACTGTGCTTCAGCTCACTCTAAAAATAGTAGTTTTGCCTTGTCATAGGAGTCCATTTTTGTTGTTGTTTATTCATTCTTTCAGCCTTATTTCCCAGCTGAAAGTGGGTTTTAGGGACAGGCTCTGTGTACTTGTAGAGGGTGTGTTAAAGACTTGCATGGTTCTAGATGGTCGTATTCTGTTATTGTGTTCTCCAGGTGTTGAGTGATGTGTTCTTTAAGGAACTCAGAAATATTTTGGGCCAGGGACCTATAAACATGTAATATGTCCTAAGCCAGGGGTGGGGAACCTGTGGCCTCAAGGCCACATGTATCCCTCTAGGTCCTCAAGTGTAGTCCTTTGACTGCATCTAAACTTCACAGAACAAATCTTCTTAATAAAAGGATTTGTTCTGTAAAACTTGAACTCAGTCAAAAGGCTGCACCCAAGGACCCAGAAGACCACATGTGGCCTTGAGGCCACAGGTTCCCCACTCCTGCTATGGACCTAATCAGTCTGATCCAAGACAGTCTGATTATTGTTCTCCTGGTCTGACCCATGTTGGATCTAGGCAACAAAATGGCTGTTTACCCTTGAGTGGGACTCCAGTAGATGGTTGTGGCCCCATCTGCTGTCATTGAGCTGGAAGAATTTCAGAGATATTTCTCCTCCAGATCTGCAGCCTTGTCGTGGTCATTTGTCTGTGGATTAAATTTGTGATGCTACTATGGAGTCAGAGTGATCGAATTTGGAAGTGATTGAGACATACCACCCCTGGTCAACACAAGAGGGCTGAATCTATGAACCATTACAGCAATGCAACTTCTTTCCTTTAAGGCTTTGGGATAAATCAATCAGATGCAGAGGCAGACAAATAGAGCTACAGACTCACTTTCTTCTTCTACAGTCAATGAGATTGTTAATTGTCTGTGGAGGCTAAATTCACAATCTTAGCCTGGAAAAATGACCCAGTGTTGTTTCTTTTTGAATTTCTTGATCACTACTCAGTCTGATGCTCTGCCTACATATTTCTTGGTGTATTTGTGGGAGAGAGTTGGGCTAAATTGTTTTCCCTCCATTCCATCATTTTGCTGATTTTCTCTAAGATCATGTTTTAAAAGGGTTTTTAAAAATCCCTATTTTGGCTCTATGAATCAACCTTTTTAAGGAGTATAACTGACAATATCTAATGAATACCTTCCCTTGAAATAATAAGGTATATCTTTTAGAGGAGCCCTGAGAAAAATGTAGACCTACAGAATCAATGAACCTAAATGAAAGAAAAAATATATAGCCCCAGAGAAACAAATTTTGTTCCTCATAAGCGTGGACTTATAATTTCATCCTTGTGTAAGTGGAGTCAAAGGGCACATTCAGAACTGTATCATTTTTCTTTGCTAATTTGCTGTATTTAAGGGGTGTGAAATAATCATTTCCATGGTATGTTTCAATAACCATAACCTTATGTTCTTCAAATATAATAATCAAGGCATTAGAAAAGGGAAAATATATTCTCATTCAAAGAAACATCATAGCAATGTCACCTTATCCAATTTCCATCATTTCTAATTCAATGATCTATCTAGATCTTTCATTCCACTCTGCTTGAATTCACATTCTTTATCTTGATGACCATTTTCCATTTTTCCTACAGGCAATGACAGTTCAGTCTCCGGTGAGATCATATGAAATCATGAGATTTGGAGTTAGAAGGCAACTTAGAGATCACGTGGTCCAGAATTTTCCATCCATCCATCCACCCATCTATCCATCCATCCATCCATCCATCCATCCATTATCTATCTATCTATCTATCTATCTATCTATCTATCTATCTATCTATCTATCTGTCTGTCTATCATCTCTCTACCTAATCTATCTATGCTTTCCTTCTTTCCTTCCTTCCCTCTCTCCTTCTTTCCTTCCTTCCCTCTTTCCTTCTTTGCTTCCTTCCTTCCTTCCCCCCCACATCTTTTGTCAGCCAAAGAGCCATTTAGTCCCATCTCAAACTTATGATTAATTCATTCATTCACTATTTATTTGTCTATTCATCCATCCACTCATCCACCCATCAATTCATTCATTCATTCATTTATACTATTGAATTTCATCTTTGGAAGTTTGGCCAGAGGAGGAAATCTAGGATGCTAAAGCATCTTTAGATTATGCCATATAAATTTGAAAGAACTGGGAATGATTAATTTGGAGAAGAGAAGACAGAGAGCACATGATAGTTTTTTTTTTAATTTGGCTCCGGAAGGCAAAACTAGACATCATGAGTAAAAGTTACGAAGTGCCAAATTTTAGGCTTAATGATGAGAAAACTTTATAACACTTAGAGCTGTCCAAAAATACAAAAGGTTACTTTAGGAGATGATAGATTCCATCTCTGGAGGTCTTCATGCAAAGGCTAAATGGCGACATTTCAAGGAGGATATAGAGGTGATCCTTTTTTTTATCTGAAGTCATTTCCAAAATTAAATTCTGTGATCCTGTGACAATCTTGTTAATTACATCACTTTTAATTAATAAAATTCAGAAATGTCACTTACTTTAACCCACACCAAAATGAGAATCTCTTCTAAAAATAGCAGTAGTAGCTACTACTATAATATTTTTAGAACACTTTGCATAGTGCCTGCAACATAGTAGGTACTTAATAAATGCTTATTCCCTCTCCCCCTCCCCTAGCATGTTTATAGCACTTTAAGGTTTGCAGAATGTTTATAAATACACTCTCATTTTATCCTTACCCCAACCCTTGGAGGTAGATACTATTATCATCTCTATTTTACAGATTAAAAAAGGCTGAGAGTGACTTGCTCATGGTCACAAAGGCTAATTAGTGATTGAGGCTGGCTTTGAACTCATGACTTTCTAGCTCCAAGTCTAGCTCTCTATCCCACCTAGATGCCTCTATAGCACTCCTGACAAATAATCACCCAGATTCTTGTGGAGGACCTCCAGTCAGGGGGAATCCATTAGTCTCTCAGGACAGCTCATCCTTTTCCTGTATATCTCTCAGTTATCCTTAGTCTATGTGCCACAATGTTCATCTTTTACAGATTAAGACTCGCTTTTAACCCAGAATAACTATTTTTCTAGGTGAATATCAATGGCTGATTTCATTAATTTATTTCTTTTGTCATCTGGGTTCTCCAAGAAATACAGTTGAAGTCACTAAAGAAAATTGGAGGTGAAGAAGGCATGGTAAATGTTTTGACCTTATTTGAAATAGTATAACAAATAGATGTAACTTTATCCATAAAATCAGTATTTCCTTATTGCTACTTGTACTGAGTTGTTCTTATCTCTCTGACATGTCATATTGGGTTAGTTTCATGATTGCTTATAAAAATTTATCTGAATAAATTAGAGGGACAAGTCTGTTGTTTCTCACCAGAGCACAATTGTAGACTGTTTCTGTGCCAAGTAAAATATTCTTTCCATTTCCAAGGTCCAGAAAACCTCTCCATTTGACATGCTAGGATCTTTATTCTTACAATAATCAGTGCAGAGAGAAGGAATGGTAATCACAGAAAATACCTACTCCCCTCCTGAAAGCCATCTGTGCATTACATTGCCCCTGTAGCAGCTATAAAGTAATAAGCAGTAGAAAGAGTTACTCAACCTAAAAGAAAATGCAAATTGTTGAATTGAGAATTATAGTACAATAAAGTCAACCTGGCCACAGCTGACTTAGAATCAGCCCAAGTTATAAAATGCAGAATGGTAAATCTTGTGTTGTTTCATGCTTATGCAGTCTGACATATTTACCAGCATGTGACAACCTTTTAAATTTCGATTTAAATACCCAAGAATACAAACATTTTTCCACTGCCTGAACTTAATGAGATAGTGCAGGTAACTTACAGGCCAAGATAAAAAGAAAAAAAATTTAGCTGAATCATCCAACTGTGAATCCAAATCTCCACATCTGTGGCCTCCTCTAGGAGGAAAGCAAGATCACAGAACCATAGAACGCCAGAGTTGTAAGAAATCTTAAATGTTGCCTAATGCAAAGATCTTCTCTAACTTGATTCAATTTAGTTCATTTCACTTCAATTCAATATTTCTGAAATGCCTACTATGTCCAAATTAGGTTACTTAAAGGATACAGGGTTGAGTAAGTTCTAGATCCTGCCTTCTCATACCTTACGATTCTGTCAGGGGTATGAGGCAACTACTCAACTAATTAGAATGCAAGACTGATGACAAGTGCCTTAATAGAGGTATTTAAAAATAACACCACTGGTGTGGTCACTAAAATGAGTTAAAGGCTCAATCAGAGAAATCAGGGGAGGCTTCAGAAAGGGAGTGCTTTTTGATCTGGTCTTGAAAGTCATGGGTGGGTTTTTGACAAAGGGATATAGGGAGAGGCCATTTCAGGCAATGGAAACAACGTTGTGTGTTTGTTCTTTGTTCTCGAAGTGGATCAGGGAAATGATGACATGACTTATAGTTGACTTTGATTTGAGGGTCCAGTGGCCTGACATTCATAAGGATGACTGGAGATGACCCAGGATGCTGTGGGAGACCTAGCCTTTTCAGGCTAAGGTCTTTTCAGGTTCTCACTTTGAATGAGGTAGGCAAAGAGATGAAGATGGGAAAGTACAGTTTGCCTGATGCAGTAAACAACATATTCTGGCAAGGGTACAAAGTTTTATAGGGGATTCAGAAAAAAAGATAAAGCTACAAAAAATGAGTATGGGGCCCTCTAGATGAATTTGTATGGCAAAGTTAAGGTATTATTCAGTAGGCCACAAGAATTATTTCCCACTGCCCAATTTCTGATATTCAGTTCTACCCAACAAACCCTTATTGACTAGTATGTGTGATATGCTGTTTGTTAAGTGCTGGAAATCCAAAGACAAAGATGAAAAACACTCTTGAAGAGCTTGCCTTTTACTGGTGAGGTACAGCACGTAGGATGATAAGGGCATGCAAAGTAATTCCAAGGGAGAAAGGGTGCTAATGAGTGGAGAGAGTGAGAATGACCTCATTTCAGAGGTAGTGGTTGAGCTATGCTTTGAAGGAAGTTAGGGATTCCATGAGGTGGTGGTGAGGAGGGAGAGCATTCCAAGTAGCTAGTACTGTTTGTGCAAAGGCACTCAGGCAGGAGATGGGATGCTCCATATGGGGAACAGCTAGCACGACAGTTTAGCTGAAACAGAATGTACGTGAATGAGAATGCTATGAAATTAGACTAGAAAGGTATCGGGGAGAGATTTATGAGACAGGCTGAGGTTTTATTTTTTTTTTTCTTAAAAACAATGGGAAGTCATTGAAAGCTTTTTTTGCCCAGATAGGAAAATGACATGGTTAAATCTATGGTTTAGTAATAATAATTTGGTAGCTTTATGCAGGAAGGGTTGAAGAAGGGAGAGATTGGAGGGAGAGTGATCAATTACATGTATATTACAATATACCAAATATGCAGTGTTTGGGAGGACTAGCACCTCTGGTGTGAGGGTTGCTCTCTAACCTTTGGTGTCCACCTGATTCATCTAATTCTCACTTGTGGCTCTAAGAAGCTGTAGTATGTACAGTTGCTACACACTTTTAAACTGTCTGGGCAGACAGGCTAAACCAAGTTGAGGGTAACTGACAGACCTCAAACCTGTTGGCAAGTTAGGGAAATGTCTACTCCAAGATGTGAAGATTTCCTCCAGTGGAATGGATGGATGAGAACAGTTTGTTCCAAAGGCTATGAAAGTGGCTGAAGCAGGCACTGTAGAGCATTTAGAGCTTGGTCAGACTTTGAAGATGTCAAGGTCATGCACTGCATTCCAGGCCATTGCCAGTCATCTTGACTTTTGTCCTACCTTTGGACTTCAGTGACTCAGGAAGAAAGAGTGAGGCTGATGATTTTGTAGAACTCTGTCTTCTTCAAAAAAAAGGACAAACAATAACAATACGCCAAACAAGTTTCTTTAATTTTTTTTTTTTATTCCTCTGCTTTGTTATAAAAATCAGCTCTGTAAATCATTCCTTGTCTCTGATATCTGAGGATTGAGATGACCTGACTTGATATGCAAATGCTAGTTTTGCAAATTAAATCATAGGTGCTCTGTCTTCAGTTTTTTTTTTCCAGATAATTAATTTTAACAGGTGATGAGGGAGAGAACTAGAAGACAATTCGACAGATTTCTTTCCTATTTTCCCTTCCATTTTTGGTCTTCTAATTTTTTTAATTAAAAGCATTACCCCAATGAATCCAATCCTCACTCTCCTTCTTTCCTGAGCCCTCTACCCAGGGGATTATAAGCCTATTATATTTATGTGTGTTGTTTTCTTATCCTACTACTAGACTGTAAATTCTATGTGGACACCAACTGTACCTCATCAAAACTTTGTGGCTCCCCTTTTGCCTAGTAAAGTTCATTGCACAGTATAGTTGTTTAATTTCTGTTGAATGAATGAACAAATGGATGCTTTCCAAATCTCAAATACTCAAGTTAATCCATGATCTCATGGTAACATTCCTTCCAATGATGTTTTCTGTAAGTATCTTGATATCTATTGAACTAATAAATTTGCCATTCAGTTTGATTAAGTTCAATTCGATTCAATTCAATTCCACAAGCATTTCTTGAGTGTCTAATATGCACCATGGACATAGCCCATGAGGAAATGACAAAAAAATGAAAGTTTCTACCCTCGAGGAGTTTACATTCTACCTGGAGAAAACTAGTACACAAATACTTCTGCACGAAATATATACAAACTGAATGCATGGTAATTATGTGACTAGGTAGAGGGGAACACTAATAACAAGGTGGTGGGGGGAGCAGAAATCACAAATGTGTAGTAGGAAGTGGCCCCTGAGCTGATCCTAGAAGGTATGTTAAAAAGTCTTTAAAGAGGAGATGAGAGGATAGTACATGCTAGAAATGGGCACTAACTATGCAAAGACACAGGAGATGGATATAGAATATTAAGAGAATAGAAGTAATAGGTCCATTTGTCTAGAATGTGGATCACATGAGGAGAGTAAGATGCATAGACAGTTTTTGTTTTATCTAAATTCACATTATGCAAATTTGACTCCCCTGCAGTCTGGAGGCAGGGATGACAGCAGTGCAGCCCCAGGCCATGGCTATGCCATGGGTCCTCTGCTTGGGTCACTGAAGCTGCTGCCCATCCCCTCCCTCCCCATTCCCACCTCTCCCCCCCCATCCCAGAGTTCCAAGGGGATGGGGCCACATGGAGCTTAGAGGGAAGGGAGAGGTCTGCAGAATGGTCTATTTAAATTAAGTAAGAAGTGATTCTAATCAGTCTGGAAGGATAATCTACATTCATACCACCTGAATATGCCTGATCTCATTTGATATCAGAAACTAAACAAGGTCAGACCTGGTTAATACTTGGGTTGGGAGATTGCCTGGGAAAATCAAGGAGCAATAAGGCACAGAAAATAGAGAGGTGGCCTCAAAGCCAGGAAAGCTAGTTTAAATTTTGCTTCTGACACTTAAAAACTGGCTCTGAAGTAACACCTTATACTCTGTTGGGTAGGTGCTGCTATTTCCTTATTTCGCATATGATGAAACTGAAGCTGAAAGAAGATAAATGACTTGCTCAAGGCCAAAGAGCCACTGTCTGGGGGCTGGACTTGAACATAGTCTTCCTGACTTCAAGGCCTACGCTCTATTCACTATGTCACCTCATACCTACTGGTTATATAAGCCTGGCAGCAGAGTGATGGACCCACCTGGTTGGAGGGGCTTAATTGCTGAATTTTCAGGGAGAGCATTTACACCTTGGAAATGAGCCAACTCTATAAATCAGGGCTTGATTTGTTGTTTTGTTGATTTCTAGGTTTAAGAAAGTAATGGAGAAAATGATAATGTAGATTTAATATAAAATCATATTGTGGTATTTTTTCCCCCCAGAGCTGGTTGTTAAACTTTTGCCAGCACAGCCCTGGACCTTACGTGACTCAATGAACTGTTGCTCGGTGCCCCAGAAGTGCTGGCTTAGTAGAGGGGGTTTCTTCACCTCAGAGTTCCCTGGATTCAGGAGGACCTGAGTTCAAATCCATCCTCAGACACTTACTAGCTGTGTGACCTTGGGAAAATCACTTAACCCTATTTGCTTCAGATTCCTGTAAAGTGTAAAGTGTAAAGTGATCTAGAGAAGGAAATGGCAAATCATTCCAATATCTTTGCCAAGAAAATCCCAAGTGGGGTCACAGAGTCAGACATGACTAATCAACCAAAAAAAAAAAAGGAAAAAAGAAGAGTTCCCCATACTAATGAAAGCACAAGTCCTATATCTAGAAAGATTAGGTTGGAGCCAAATTATGAGGGGAATTAAATGACAGAGGGGTCAGTATATTGTTCTAGAGAGGTAACAAGGAACTTCATGAACAGGAAAGTAAAAGGGTCAAAGTGGCAACTATGTATTGGAATTGGAGGGAGAGAGGTAACACGCATAGATACCAATTTGGAGACTGTTGTAGTAGTCTAGGATAGGGTGTTGAAGGCCTGAACTAGGAGAGGGGCCTGGAAGAATGGAGACAAAGGGGTCAATATAGAAATAGAATTGACAGGATTAGATAAGCAATCAGATTTTAGAGGGGAGCCTAAAGAATTTGCTTTTTAGCATTTACTTTCAAATTGTTTCCCTTTCCTGAGTTTTATCCCATTTCAAGGATTCTCTGTGTAGTTGCCAAAGTGGTTTTCCTGAAATGCAGGCATGATCATATCATTCCCCATTTAATAAATTTCTTTGGCTCCCTATTACCTCTTGGAACAAGTACAAACTCCTTTGGCATTTAAAGTCGTTCACAGAGATGCAGAGACAGAGAAACAGAAAAAGAAAATAATTGAGTCAGAGATAGACAGAGATGGGGGGGAGGGAGAGAGAGGGAGAGAGAGAGAGAGAGAGAGAGAGAAAGAGAGAGAGAGATGAAGAAAGGGAAGGAAGGGGGAGAAAGAGAGGGAGTAGCTACTTGGCACTCTACATAGAGAAGATAAATTATAAAATAAGGCTGCTAAACTGTTGGAAATGTTCAAAGGAGGCTTGAATATTAGCTTCTCTACTGATCGTAATTATTTTATGATTCATCATACCTTAACTTTGTTTTTGTGATTGTGGAGGAACAAAACTATCTATTCCATATCCGAAAAAAAATATCCTTTCCAGCATTATTAGACATTGCTCTTCATTCATTCTGTGGTATAATCAAACTGGTCTTTTTTACTGTTCCTTTTTTGGTACATATAAGTCCTTTTCTTATTTGTTTTTTACAAAAACTCTTTTAGGATACAGACCTAGTAATGGTGTTGCTAGGTCAAAGGTTATGCATGGTTTTACAAGCCTTTGCATATAGTTCCGAATTGCTCTACATAATAGTTGAATCTGTTTACAACTCCACCAACAATGCATTAATGTTTCAATTTTCCCACATCCCTTCCAACATTTGTCACTTTCCTTTTCTGCCCTATCATCCAATCTAATAGGTATGAGGTAGCACTTCAGAATTGTTTTAATTCACGTTTCTCCAATCAATGGTAATTTACAGCATTTTTTTCATATGACTACAGATAGCTTCAATTACTTCATCTGAAAGCTGTTCATATGCTTTGAGCATTTATCAGTTGGGGAATGGCTCTTATTTTCATAAATTTGACTCAGGTCTCTATGTATTTGAGACATAAAACCTTTATCAGAGAAATTTGCTTCAAAATTTTTTCTGTTATGATTGCTAACTATATTTCCCTCCATCCTCTTTCCTCCCTGTTTATTTTGTTCTCTCTCTCCTTTTATCCTGTCCCTCCTCAAGAGTGCTTTGCTTCTGACTACCATCTCCCTCAATCTGCCCTCCCTTCTACCAGCCCCCCTCCCCCTTCTTTTATCCCCTTTCCTTCCTACCCTCTGGTAGAATAGGATAGATTTCTATAACGAATTGAGTGTGTATATTATTCCCTCTTTGAGCCAATTTCAATGAGAGTAAGGTTCTCTCATTCCCTCTAACATCCCCCCTCTTCCCCACCACTGCAAAAGCTTTTTCTTGCCTCTTTTATGTGAGATAATTTACCCCATTCTACCTTTCCCTTTCCCTTTCTCCTAGTGTGTTCATCTTTCTCACTCCTTAATTTTATTTCTTTAGATATTATCCCTTTATATTCAACTACACTTGTGCCTCTGTCTGTATATAC
>JAQQSZ010003160.1:0-14529 GCA_028646595.1 Phalanger gymnotis
AGGCCCAGAAAGCCCATTTCACAGGGGCAACCAGGAGGCCAAAGAAAAGCAAGAGAGTATTTAGCCAAATCATGTTCACTGGCCTCACGTTCCTGCTCGCACTCGGGTAAGCCCCGCTTCCGCAGCTTCCTGCCTTCGGAGCTTCCTGCCTCCGCAGCTTCTGGCTTCCACACCTTCCGCCGCCGCCGCCGCCGCTGAAGTTGTCTCCCTGGTCACCCCTCCTCGCAGCCGAGCTTCCGGCGTTCTCAAGCCCCGCTTCAATGACCAGAGACCATTGGTTCCCGAGCTGGCCCCTCCTAAGTCACCAATCCACACCCACACAGGTTTCACACCTGACAGGGCCCTGGGCCTGGGGCTTAGCACTTAACAGCTGAAAGTACTTCCACTCAAAAGAAACAAAAGCCATGCTAAGGAGACAATTTTGCTTAACAACACACCAGGCTAGAAATTCTGTACATTGTGTAGCAGGGGATTGGAGCCCCCCGAAGAATTGTGATGTGATTGTGCCTGTGTGCTGGTGGTGAATTTGGCAGGGGTGGGTGGGACACATTGGTAACCAGAGGATGTGCGCCCAGCTGAGAGTGACCACATGCTCTTTGGGACTCTGGCGCCAGACTTGTGTAGGTGATGACATCAAACGGCATCCTGTGGGAGGATGGAAGACATAACAGGTACGCATTGATGGAGAAACACTACAGGGCTAGGGACCATCTCCTGGGCAGGGGGCTGATGATCCTGAAGGCTCCAGAGGGCAGGAGAGGTCATCTTTCTTTACATCCTCACACTTAGCCCAGTGCCTGGAACACAGTAGGTGCTTAGTCAGTGTGAACTGCCTGATTAGAGACACAGCGCTTTTCATGCTTTGCGGCCCTTATGAGACTCAGCCCTTTCTGTGCTGGACTTTAGAAGTCAACGGGTTCAGTGCATGACATGATGGAATTCCCAGCACCTTCTGTGTTTATCTGACGGTCAAGGGGTTAACATGCCTTTAGCAGCTCCCTCAGATTAAGCCAATGAGGACTGAGCTGGCCTTGAAAGCATCCCTAGCGGTCAGGAGGAGCTTTGCAGAATTGGGGGAAGAGGAGTGTGAGCCAATGGAATGAACTACACGGTGCGAAGTTTTGCTATTTGTTGGGATTTTCTTATCTTTTTAAATTTTGTCCCCTTGAAGTCACCACCATGTCAGACTGGGTCACTTTGGTTAGCTGGGATTCAGAAGTTGGGAGCTGATTAACAGGACAACACTGACCCCAACAGGCTCTACAGGGCAGGCAGCAGGCGGCCTTCAGGGCCGCTATGTTAGAGAAGAGAGGGATGGGAGGTGCAGGAAGCAGATCAGGAGGCCATTCCAATCATGAGCAGGGGTGTGGCAGTAGTAGAAAAGCCAGAGCACTTGGGTTCTAATCGTGGTGCCGCTATTTACTATTCTCTTGTGACCCTAAGCAAATAACTCCCCTCAACGGGCCTCAGTTTTACCATCCATTGCACCGGATTCAGTAGCCCAGGTCCAAATCTGATTCTGTAAGATAAGAGCCTGAGCTAAGATGGTAGTAGCAGGGGGTGAAAGTGGGGGGAGAGATGGATGCAGATAAGGATCCTGCAGAGATAGAATTGACAGGACTGGATGGATGAGGGAAAGGGAGGAGGGAGTATCCCCGCATAAGGGGAGGATGGCAACACTGCGGATCGGCAGGGCCGAGTGGCTCCATCCACACCCGAGGTGAGTCTGTAAGCGCTGCTGTCCTCTCATGTGACTCAGGCAGGAAGCCAGAGGCCCTGCAGGCATAAAATGGTTACTAAGATATGACAATACAAAGGCTGCAGATTATGAAATGAAAGAGAGCCATTCTCCCTTCATCCTGCTGGATGGCCCAGAAGGCCAGGTGGGCACTGCCCCCATCCCTGGCTGTCTTCCAGGGTCAAGGCAGAGTTTCCTGTCAGCTCCTAAGCAAGAAAAACAGGGGCACGTCCCCTGGATCCAAGAGGTCTTGGTGTCTCGCCTGTACAGGCAACTGCAAGGATCAGATCACCTTGGGAGCAGGGGAAAAGAGCTCTTAAAAGGAGATCTCTCCAGGTCCACCAAGCAGTCTTTTCCCAGAATTCAGCTGCAAGGTATTGTTTGTGCCCTAGGGCAAAACCCAAGGCTGGTAGGCTTCCTAGCCCGGCTTCCACAAAGGGCACAGTCCCTCTGGTTTATGGCTTTGTTTGGTGCGTGTAGAGTGCCGAGTGAATACCTGAAGGCTACTTCTGTGCCAGCTGAATCCTTGGACAACCATCACTCACGGGCCTTCTAAGCCCTGAGGGGAGGGAAAGAGCCCTGCCTAACTCTGGCCTGGTCAAGCCTGTGGGATACTGAGCCCTCCTGATTGGCTCCCCGCCCTGCTCTTCACCCCTACACTGACCCTCACCATAAAACCCCCAAGCCTGTTCTTCTTGGGATCCACTTGGGGCATAGGGTGGACTTAGTGGCCAGCCCTCAGAGAACCCACGAATGGGAGCTGCTGTGTCCACAGACTGCAGTCCTGACTGCCTCCCAGCTGCTCTCAGAAGCCTTGGCTGACCCAGCCTTTGGACAGGCTCTAACATTCTGGTCTGGTTTCTTTTGTGGTTCCAGAGGCCAACTATGTGCTTATTGCAGGAGTTTTTCACTGGGGATCTGTGAACTTTGCTTTGTAATAGGTTGACAACTGTATTCAGTATTCTATTTTATGTATTTAAAATGACGCTAAGAAGGGGCTTCACCAGGCTGCCAGAGGGACCCATTACACAGAAAAGGCGAGGACCCCGGTCTGGCGCAGAAGGATGGCACGTGGAAGGAAGGCCGGTAGCTGCTCCTCATCTGAGGGGCCATTGGTCTTGCCTGGAAAGCTTCTAAAGGTGGGGGTGCCTGAGGGGACGGCCTGGGAAGTGGACATGGTGTAGGGGTGACCAGTGTGCAAACTTTAGAAGACGGAGAAGTAAAAGAAAAATAAATGGCATCTGTACAGAAGGTGCTCACTTCCAGCCCTGCACCCACTGGTCTGTGATGAGACTAGAGGCGAGGCTATGCCTCTGGGCTGGAGTCAAAGAGAGGCTGGAGACAGTGGGGAGCAGGCTGCATGGAGGGCGGTGGCCAGAGCCGGGAGAAGAGGCCCAGGACAGCTGGCGGTTACCCTGAGGATGGGCCAAAGATCCCCTTGGGCTCCCTGCACTGACTGCACACAGAGCCTCCCAGAGGCCATGAATGTAACAGCAGGAGAAGGGACCAGGCTCTCGTGGGAGCAGCCGGAGAAAATATAGAGACATACACTCAAAAATACTGTAGGAAAAAATACATATAAGCTAAGTTCCACTTTGCATTTTCTCCCATTAGAACACTTTAATACTCCTAAGACAGCCTTGTTTTTCTGGCTTCTGGACTTCAAACCCGCACTCTTGACACGGGCACCTTTATTCTCCTCCCCCCCCCCACCTTGTAGCTCCCTTTGGGGGTTGGCTTTCCACCTTAGAGTATAAGCTCCTTGAAGGCAGGAACTAGCTTTCTTTCCGCTGCATTTGAACCCCTAGGGCTTAGCACAGTGCCTGGAAGACACTAAGGGCTTAATAAATGCTCCCTCCCTTCCTGTCTTCAGCTCACATACACCTGCAGCTTCTCACTGGGCCTCGTCCTGACCTCTGGGGCCAAGCGGCAGCTGGCAAGGTCCCCGGCATTGGCTCTGGTGCGACAGTGCCTGGGTGACTTTGGGCAAGTCGCACTGATCTTGTGCCTCAGTTTCCACCTCTGCCAAGTGAGAGGAGTTGGACTACATAGCCTTTGTCAGCTGGGGAGTGCAGAAGACAGAGGGCTGGGCCTGGACTGGGGAAGCCCCAGGTTCTAATCATGCTTCCGACCCTGACTAGCTCTGGGCCCCTTGCCAAATGATGTCAGCCTCAGTTTCCTTATCTGTAAAGCACCTCTCCCAGGGCTATGGTAAGGGTCAGATACAAGTGCTTAGCGAACCCCCAAGCCTACACAGCTTCATGGTTATTTTTCTATCTGTGACTGCATCCCTCTTTAAAGTACAAGCAAGCCCTTCAAATACTGGCAGACGATCATCATGTCTCCCCCGCCTCCAAGTCTTTCCTCCTTCCTGGTCCTTTGGCCAATCCTGACCTGGCACCCACTCCTCAAATGAGGCACCCCAGAACAGACCCCAGGCTTCCAGATGGGGTCTGACCAGGGCCAGACACTCAGAATCCCCTTAGCTTTGGGCCCACGGCCCAGTGTTCGGTCTCCAAAGTCCCAAGATGGCTGGGAAGTCATAGCAAATGGGGAACATGCCCTCTGCTTCCCTTTGGAGCAGTGAACAGGCCTGTCAACAGTGGGCACACAGCAGGAAGCCATCGGCTTTTTCTCCTTGCAAACTGCGTCAGAGGCCCCCTCCCCCTGAAGATGAAGGGCATGTGGTCTGAGAGACACATGTTTGTCCAGGGAATGATGAGGGCCTTTCTTCCAGCTGAGTAGCAAGGCCAGAGCAGGCTGCTGCCAGCACCCCTGGGCTTACCTGGGGATGTTTAGCCTGGAGAAAAAACTGATGCAGGAATGAGTCTATCTGTCTGTGATAGGAAGAGGGGTTCACCTTATTGTGTTTGGCACCAGAGAGCTAAACCAGGAACCACAGGGAAAGCCAGAAAGAGGAAAAGCCAGGCTTGGTGTCAGAAAGCAGCCTGGCTCACACTGAGAGCTGTCCTGCTAGAGCCCCCACCTCAGGAGGCCACAGAGAGGTCCTTACTCCATGGCACATGTCAGGGACATTCTTGGGCTGGAGGGTGAGGGGACATGTTGGGAGATAACCAAAGTTAAGCTTCAAGGAATAAAGAATAAAGGTCAAGCTCTGCCCTCTCAGGGAACTCTGCCATGTGTTTAGCAGGTAGCTGGGTTCAAGGCTTGGTTGTTGGAATCTATCCTACTGACCAAAGGTCACAGAAGGTCACAGTGGGAAGGAGATTCTATAAAGAAGAGAAGGGAAGAGGAATGAGAAGGAGGGAAACTCGGGGAGGGAGAGCTATTTGTCCCAGGTCCCACAATGTGTTCTATGGTCACAGCCTTTGTTGATGAAGGCAAAACAGCCAGATTACCGTTTATTTAAGGAACTGTTCCTTTAAATCAAATGCTTCAAATACCTGCTTGGGATGACCATTATCGTCCTGATGAAGGCTCTACCAAAGTTCTTGGCTAACCCTTGAAGAAACATCAAAAACACCTGCTTCATTTAGTTTGGGGAAATAGATTGTTTTAGTTTTTCGGAGGTGGCTGCCAAATGAACCTGGATGTCCAATGAATGAATTGTAGACTTTACACATTCCATAGAAAATGCCTTCAAAAATCTTCAGGGGCTCCCATCAAGCACTTGGAAAGGCCACACTCTGAGGTTACCCCTGAAAGGCCCTTTGGGGGAGTGATATGTTTAGCCATCACCACTCTATGTAGTACCCTCTGGGATGTTCCCAAACCCTTGGAGCTCATAGGCCTGAGACCTCTTACCATCCCATGGGGCCAAACTCTCTGGGCACTGGGCCTGCCCCCTGGCCCCTTTCCTGCTTACCTCGGTCTGCTTTACCCTAGGCCTTTAATGCTTCCTCATCCATTAATGCCCCACCCATTTTCTAGATGTTACCAAAGCCAAGGCTTGCACCCTTCTCTGTCCAACTCCACCCCTACCCCCAAGCCTTAGTGTCCACTTACCTGTGACATCAGAAAATTTAAGATGGAAGGCAGCTCAGAGGCCCAACATGACTGACAGGGGCCATCCATGCAGCTCTGGTCACAAGACCCCCTTGGCCCATTCCACTTTGAGTCTGCACTTAACATTACAGGGATTTTCTGGACATCAAGTCTGAATTACCTTCTTTGTAACTTTCCTCTCATTCCTTCCGGGACTGCCCCCCAGGGGCAAGCAGAAAGACTCGATTTCCAATCTCACATCAGTGTTTTTGATGCCTGAAAAAAGACATGGTATGTCCCGAGTATTCCAAATTGAACATCCTCAGTTTCTTCAAATGAAGAATGGCCTTCAATGGCCAGACTCAGAGTCCTTTCCCAGAGATGAGAAACTGACCAGAGGTGCCTGATGCCCCCCCTTAGAAACCTGTGGTCTTCAGGGTCTATGTGGGGAGGAAAGGGAGCCCAGTGAAGCTGACCAGGCCCTGTCAAGAGGGCAGCCTCTCCCCAGGGCCCTGCTGACCCCTCCTGCCTTCTTCTGCGTCACCTAAGATCCACTGAAGACCACTGAGGCCACACTTTCTTGTTGGCCTGAAGCCTATCTCCCCTTCCAATTCTAGCCCTTTGGTGCTTTCTTTTGAATCACATCTTCTCTACATTTTGTGTCATCCAGAACCCAGCAAGCCCAGTCTTGGATACAGGGCTGTAGCAACAATTCAGCTAGCAGCTGCTGTGGGGGTGAAAGACCCACAACAAGAATGCTGCCAGCACAGGTTCTTTTGATCTGCTTTACTGAGGAAAGCAGCATTAGGGGGTTAACAATCTTATTTCAATCCAACATACAACTATCATTCACTTGGTTCAGGGGAAAAAGCCAGAACTCTGAACTTCAGAGTAAATACAAACAAATTACAAAGATACATTATAAACAGACCAAATATAATTCATAGTTACCAAGAAACCATCAACATCTGGGTGAGCCGGGAGGCTCTTAGAGCCGCTGCCCAGATTCCTTGCACCAGCACTCCTCCAAGAGTGAAAGCCTCTAGCAAACAGGTCTGTTCTCTCTTTTTATACAATCTTTGGATGTCATCAAACGTCATCTGAGCAACCAGAACTCAGGCTCCTACTATTGGCTCTGGTCTTGGCAACTTAGGACCCTGAGGGCTTCATGCCCACATAGGCTTAGAACCTAGCAGATAGAGGTTTGGGCTTGGGGCTTTGCACCTAGTAAGGCTCAAGCGAAGGCACTTAATTTAACATTCTAAAACAGTGAAAAAAGTCCCAACTTAATTGATATTACAGGGGCACCCTGTACTTGCACCATGGAGGCACTTGGGGCACCAGCTTGGGTCATTGAGCTGCATAGGGTCTTGATAAATGTTTGTTGAATGATTGATTGTCCTCGCTTTCCAAATGCTGACTGCTGAGAATGCTAAGATGGAGAGAATGATGACCTGGAGTGGGCAAAGCCACACCCTAGGCCAAATCTAGCCCTGCCCGGTCCAGCCCAGGTGAGCTGGGAGTGGGCTGCATATTATAAAATACAACAACACTTTATTTCATATCAACAACAAAGTATCCTCAGCTCACAGGCTGTCCAAGAACAGGCCAAAAGCCCTTGTCTGCCAGCTCCACTGAGGGTCATCATCAGAAAATACTGATAAAAATAACTGATGCCTTCTCGGCATTTTAAGCTTCACTCGAATCTCCCGACGGCTCCATGAAGTGCTATGATTACTCCCATTTTCCAATGGAGGCACCTGAGGCCCAGGGAGGGTGACTTGTCCCAGGTCACATGACTGTCACATAGTGTCTGAGGCACATGGACTCTGCACTCACACCTTCCCCACCTCAGGCACAGGGATCTCTCCACTATTCCACTGTTTGACTGAAATGCTGATGGGGAGGACTTTCTTTCAGTCCTTTCCTTCTCAAAAACGGGATGTCCCTACACTGAGCTCTCAGAGCAGCACATATTAAAAGGGAAGCCACCCACCAGGATGGGGAAGGGTCCTATAGGGCCAGTGAGGGAGCTCAGGATGTGCAGCCTGGAGCCAGGTTAGACCTGGTTGTCCTAAAGCATCTGAAGGGGAATTAGACTCGGACCGTGTGGCCCCAGAGGGCTGAGCAGGCGCGATGGTGGAGGCGGGAGTCACAAAGAAGCCAAATTTGACTTAAACGCTCCCAGGGCGGGCCAAGCTCTCTTCCTGGGGCTCCTTGAGCGCTCGCTCGCTGGATGGTCGATGGTCAGGGACGTCAGGAAGGGGCACAAACTGAACCAAATGGTCTCAGAGCCCCAGTTCAGCTCTTTGATCTCATACTGCTTGTATTCTAAGCAGGTTTCTGTAGCCACATCTGGAGGCTGCTCCAGCCAAGGCTGCAGAGCCTTGAAGATGAAGAGACAGAGAGTTCACCCATCACTGCTCACTGCTACTTCTGGGGTCCCTATGTGCTATTACTCTACTCATTAAAATAAGCAATTACCACCCCACCAACTACATGTGTATGGAAACACTTATGCCAACCGGGAGCTCTCAGCTCTTCCAAAGCATTTCTGTCTGGGTTAAAAACTCCATTAGAATGGATTTATTCCTTGTGTTCAGGAACTCGACGCCGAGAGCCACTGGATCCAGCCAGACCAAATGCATCCGAGCTCTTCCAGACTAACCACAGAATGCTGTTAGTGGGTAATGATTAATTAATGTTGGTGAGCCACTTGAAGGTTGAAAATCCCTAAATACAGAATCCCTACCCTGATGCTTGCCACCCCACCTGCACTCTGGCACAAACGACAGGACACAAGCACAGAAGCCTCCTCACTTTTTTTGCTGGAATATAGTCTAGATCTCAGTTACATTCTCTCAGGAAGCTTCTTCCTCCCCAACGCACAGCAGGAGTCATTTACTTCAGCCATGGGTCATATGCAACACATTTCTCAATTTTGCTTCTTCATCTTCTGATAGAGTTTGAGTCATACGTTTAATATCATGCTAGCAGGAAGCCTCCCAAGCCACAGAGAGCATAAGGAAGAAGAAATCCAAGCTCATACTTCATTGTTTTGGGGCAAAAGCTGCAATTCCTTCAACAGAAAACAGAGGACCAGGGTGAGGCAGGTAGGAGGGCCAAGCGTGAATGCAGACTCTGGCACAGAGTGATGACAGGCCCAGCAGCAAACTCCCAGTGCAAAGTACAAATGCAATCGCATTACCACCATCCTATGGCTAATGTCCATCGATTTACTAAGTCTGAGATTGACTGCTCCCTCTGCCCCCTTCATAAATGCCATGGCCCAAGATGGCACCTTTTAGACAATTTCAGGAAGACCCTAGACTGAACGGGCCTGGAGTTCAGAACCATAGCCTCCCTGCTGAAGAGGATTCCTTAAAAGAGATTGAGGGGGAAATCAGGTAGGAACTTGGAGGGCCGCCAACTGCTTCTCTTCAGACTGAGGGCCAAGCACGGGGCTCAGGCTCTATGCCTTAGATCAACAAGGGTCAACCACACAAGTACCGAGTGAAAGTATGGATTACCAACAGTGTACCAGAAAGTGGCAAAATTTAAATAAATGTAAATCAAATCCCCCCACCCGACTTCCTCCATGGCTTTACTGAGCCCAGATCTTTCTTCAAATAAATGACTCACCTGGACTCCCAGGGGGTCAACATTTGCTGTTTGTCTCCTCAAGCTTCAGCTGTGATGGTCAGTGTATGTGGATGAAGTACTGTATTTTGAACTGATTGAAGCTCCCTGTCAGAATAGCAGCCCTACTCAAGAGGTGCTAGGTCCCAAAATGACAGGCCCCAACCCTCATGACACTAACTAGCTATTTTCAAAGAAACCATCATCACAGGAGTTAATTAAGTCTCCTTCAGGCCACCAGATTTTTTATCAAGGGATTGTACCACATTCTATATTGTAAGGGAAAACATTTCATTTCCAAGCTTTTCAAGGATCTTGAAGGTAGCAGCCTGACAGACACCACTGGGAAGGGCAGATGGGCAAAGTACTCATATTCTCATGATCTTTGCCAAACAACACACTGTACCAACCCCTCTAGACCTATTAATGCAGCCAGTTCAGGGTCCCTAGGGCATGACACACAAGGATAGCACACCCTAGTCCTAGATTACTATGAGTAAAGTGAGGAGGGGGCCATTAACATCCTTTCTTATGAAAAAAAAAATCCACTATTTAAGATGGTTACAGGGCATCATGTCATCTGACACCTTTCTGCGAAGAACAGCAGAGAGAGCACTTCTGAGACACTCAGCCATCAACCTGCTTTAACCAAGCAGAAGAATATTTCACTGAGCAGAAATCTAGCACTGTTCTATTTTTAAATGTGATTTTTACACCATCTTCATTCAACAGAGTTGGTTTTGTAAAGTCAAGGAATCACAAATTCTAAGAATTCTATGTAATGCATAAAGTTGTTTCAAGGTTAGAGGGAAAATGTGAATTTTTATACAGACAGATTCACTAATTCCTTTTCTGTCCTAGCGTGTGCAGAGCCAACTGGGCTGGGAACCTCTCCACAGGACATGGCCGCGACCGGCAGCTTCACTCTTCTGCACCTCCTTGGCTCCAGAACAGGTCACACCCTTGGCACTCTTCACAAAGCCGGCGTGTCAAATCTCATGAGAACCTCCAGTTCCCTGGAATGAGTTTGTTGCTGCGTCCTGGCCGCTGGAGCAAACATTAGCCGCGCTTTGTTGATGTGGATACAGCAGACCCTATTGAACAAGAAATCCCACGGAGCAGAGACCAGGGCTAAGTCTGTGCTTTAAGTATGTCCTCTGGAGGTAGCATTTACGAACGACCTCCTCGAAGCATGCGACATCATCCCGTGTGGAATTACTCAGGCCAGGGCCGGATTATTTTAAAGTCAGTCTCTGCTCCCTACATCTAAAAGGAGGGTTTTCTGGGTGGCCTGAGGAAGAGCACCTGGGAAAAAGTGACCCTGTCGTCTGTGTGTGGAAGGGGCTGTGTTTCTGAGGAAAAGGAGAAGCAGGACTCACTGGGTAAGGAGAACTTAGCCAGGAAGCTTCAGAGACAGGCAAAGGGCCCAAGTGTCTTACAGCTTCTCATGTCCACGTTGCTTTGGGCCCCGAGAGGCAGTGACTTTCCAGGGTCACGCAGCTGGCGTGTTTCAGAGAGGACTCAAGTCCACATCACGCAGACTTCAAGACTGTCTACTAGGCCACATCTGCTACTGTGATTTTTGTAGAGATTTACTAAATTTGGAAAAGTATTTAAATGTCTTTTTTTTGCTCTTAAGTAAAAATAGTTTTATTTAATTGTCTTCATTCTACGCCAGAGAGAGAGAGAAAGGAATTAAGGGATCCCTACTACTACATTCAGGCACAAAATGGCAAAAGCCTAGCTAGAGAGCAGTTAATCTGAAAGACATCTGAGGAAGTCAGAGGACCACCAGGTCAGCTGCAGTCCACACTATCCCCAGGTAGCCAAGACACAAAAGCACACTTGGGCTGAAGAAAGACTAAGATGGAGAAATCTGGAAGGGATGGGCCACATGGGAAGGACTGTGGCCAGTTCTGGGCATGGCATACTGGAAAGCCAGAGGAAAACAGCTAGGGTGGGGAAGGGACTCAAGCTTAGGCTATGGAAGGGAGCAAGGATGTTCTACTGGGAGAAGACAGGGAAAGGGTGACAGATTTACATCTGACACCTGGAGAAGATTTGCCTTGTTCTGCATGGCCTTCATGAGTAGAACAAGATGAAATGGAAGCAATTTTAGGTTTGGTGTAAGAAACACTTCCCAACACTCAAAGCTTCCCAAAATAGAATGGACCCAACCTCCTTGGAGGGTTTCTTGCACTGAGGACTCCTTTTGGGGAGTGGGTGGCCTCAACTGTCCTTTCCACCTCAAGTTCTGTGATTCTTCTGCAGTATTTCAGTGGGAAGAAAAAATATTAAAGTTTTTTTTTTTCCTGTCTCTATGTCTCTGCCCAACAACCATGTAAAACACTGGAAAATGAAACAGGACAATTCCGAATTCATGTTCCCTCTTGAGGTAGCCTCCAAGCACACAGGCTTGGACACAAATCCCCATGAAAAACCAATGTTTACAATGGCTGATGACTGTTCAGACCTGAAACTACATGAAAGGGGGCCAGGGCAGTGGGCAGTGGATCTCACTAAAGTCACCCTGACCACACAGTCCATTGTTTCCCTGACCTGCTGGTGAATAGGGCTGGAGTGTGGTCAAGGTTTAAGACTGAGGGCCCTGCAGAGGTGGCAGCCTCCACCAGGCACACCCTGAAAATAATTAAAGAGATTTTTCTTTCTTTTTCCTCTGCTCCTAATGGGTTTGTGTAGGGGAAGCCAGAGCCCAAGTGGAGGTGCTTGGCACCAAAGACCCTGCGTGACTGGCCCAATGCCCGGCAGCACCTTCATTTAATTATTTAAGCGCTCAGTTCCTTGTTGGAAATACAAAATTACAACCACTTAAATATGGTCTGTGACTCCAAAATGGCCAGGAAGCTGCATTTTCACCTCTTGTAATCTAAAATGGAAATGGGGGTCATTCTGCATCCTTCTCAGGCCTGTTCCCAAATCGGCTTCAAAACCATCCCAGAAGAGGAGGGAGAGGCCAGGCTGGGTGAACCCACAAACAGGGGTCTCTCTGGTGGGACACAAAGGTACTAATTACCCCTTTCTTCTTTCATTTAACTTCCTCAACACTTTGAGCTTGTAATTGCCCATCAGAAGAGGAATTAGGAGAAAGGCTGAGGATGGCTTTCGGGCAAGCCTCAACCAAAATGTCTATTCAGACAAATGCGCTGCCAGGTCAATCTGTGGCCGTTTTCCTTCCCTCTTTCAGTCTGTTCACTTCAGACCGTGCTAGTAAAAGGCAGGACCCCAATGCTTGGAGGAGTCAGACACACCCAGCCATCCAGGGAAAAAGAACACAACACGACACACACACACACACACACACACACACACACACACACTCCAGGAAGTTCCCAACACAACACACACACACACACACTCCAGGAAGTTCCCAACACAACACACACACACACACACACACACACACACACACACACACACACACACACACACACACACACACTCCAGGAAGTTCCACAGAAAAGGTTTTATTTCTTGGAAGTCTGAGGAAGCAAAATACAGGCCCTACAGGGGTCAGGGACCGGGGCAAGGAAAGAAAAGCATTTCTGGTCCTACCAACCAGTTTGGGGAACCAGGTTTTTTTTTTTTTGTTTTGAATTTCTTTAACCAATATTGCTAGAGATCCAAGGAGAAAGCTTCTTGCCTCCTGGGGCACTGCTCATAAGTATGCCACAAGCAGCCTGGGATCGGTGAGGCCATTCCCAACTTCTATCCTGTAACTGGAGGCTCATTTCCATGGTGACTGGTTCTTATATTGTCAGGTGTATTGTCAGGGCTCTGTAGCAGCTCCAAGGAAGAAAGGCTTCATTTCAGCCAGATCCACTTGTCCCCCATGTCTGCATTATAGCCTGGATTGTATTTGTGACTTTTCAGCTAAAAAGGAAAAACAAACATCAGTACCAAGGAAGGAACACGACTACTATCGTGTACATCAGTACCGAGGAAGGAACAAAGGAACACGAATACTATCTCCTGATGGTTTTCAGCTACACCCAACACATCTCCGCACTCTGGGGACCTTGATGACTGGTGTTCAAAAATCTCTCTGGTCAAATTCTGATGTCCCAGAGGAGAAAGTATCTTCTACTGAGGCATACTGGGCTCAGTCTTCTACACCCCTACATATGTCCTGAGGAAAAAAGAGCATCCCAAAGAAATAACCTATGCTGGAGGGTATGCCAACATCAATGCACTGCCAGTCAAGCTGTAAAATGGTCCAAAGATTATGGAAATGATTCTGGAATAATGAGAGAAATACTGACAAACCTCCTGACCTAGAGATCTCACAAATGGGTCAGAAAAAGAGAGAGCAGCCCCGCTGATGCCACAATGTTCAAGGCAGCACTTTTTGTGGCAACAAAAACACTCGAGACAAAGTGAACATCCATCAATGAGGGAATGGCGGGTCAAAGAGTGGTCCAAAAATGCAATGGAATATGCTGAATTTCGAGATTCCTAGTGAGATGGGACCAAGCTGGTACAGAGCAAAGTAAACAACCAAAAACAATCACAGTGATGTAAATTAAGAGAACAGGAAAGTGGAGAGCGGAGCCAAGATGGCCACATGAAAACAGCATCTTATGGGAGCTCTCTCACAAGTTCTGTCAGATTCCTATAAAAAAGTGAATTTGAGCAGATTTGAGAGAGTTAGAAACTGCGAGAAGTCTGAGTGGGGCAAATTTCCCATCCAGGAGAGTCTGAAAGGCTGAAGAAACAAATCTGTAGGCTAGGAGAGTGCTTGGCGTGCAGAGCTGCTCCAGACAGGACCAAAGCAGAAGCAGCTGGCTGGGAAACCCACATGGGAGACAGGCTGGAAGAAAGCCGGGCACCCGAAACCAGCGGAGATCCCCAGGCCTCCCAACACAGGACAGCACTCTGTGGAAGCGACGAGAGGCAGCGCAACGCCACCGACTGTGAGATACCAACTCCTGAGGCATGCAGCCCAAAGGTATGAAACGCTTCTTGAACTTCTGGGAACCTTCTCCTTTTTTGAACTTGATAAATCTAACCTCAAAATAAATAAGAAAGAAGTTAAGGAAGTGAACAGAATTTTAGAAAAGGCAGATATGATAGACCTCTGGAGAAAACTAAATGGGGATAAAAAGGAATATACTTTCTTCTCAGTGGTACATGGCACATACTCAAAAACTGACCACGTACTAGGGCATAAAAACCTCACAATCCAGTGC
>JAQQSZ010003161.1:0-14528 GCA_028646595.1 Phalanger gymnotis
TCTGACTGTATGTTTTGGTCTTCTTTGTCACCAAAGAAAGATTCCAAAGTCTGAGTCTAAATCTGAGTCCATTTTTGCTGCCTGGCCATGTTCCCAGACCCTTGATTTTTTTGTCAGGGTGTGACTGCTCATAGAGTAGAGAGTACTTTGTTCCAAGCTTGAGGTGATGCACTGTTGTTTTCCGAGGTATTTCTATACAGCAAGCTCTGCCACACCAGCGCTCCTACACCCCCACCTCCCACCCCCCAAGAACAGCCAACCCAGACCCGTCTCAGACCTTAAGCAGGCTCTGTACTCCTGCTCTGATCTACCAGTTAATTCCTCCCACCAGGTGGGCCTGGGGCTTAAAGCAAGTGAAGCTGTAGTTCTGTAGCTGCACCTACCCCACTGCCCCATCCTCCCTTGGTGGCCGAACTGCAGACTCCTTTCACTCTGGCACTGCAGCTTTTCCCACTAACTTTCTCTGTTGTTTTTGTTGTTTGTGGGTAGAGAAGTCTAGTAACTGCCACAGTTCACTGATTCAGGGCTCTAGGGCCTGTTCTGCCTGGCTCCCAGTCTGGTTGGCCCAGGTGCAGCCCACGCTGGGCTCTGCTCCACTCCACTCCCAGCTCCTGTGTGATAGACCTTACCCAGTGACCATCCAGGCTGTTCTGAGCTGGAGCCCTGCTTCCCTCTGCTATTTCATGGGTTCTGCAGTTCTAGAATTTGTTCAGAGCCATTTTTTATCGGTGTTTGGAGGGTCCTGAGGGAGAGCCCTAGGCAAGTCCCTGCTTTCCAGCCACCATCTATGACCCTGTTGCTTCTTAAAAAGGAATTCTTAACCATTTTTGTGCCATGCATCCCTTTGACAATCTGGTGAAGCCTAACGATCCCTTCTCAGAATAATGTTTTAAAATGCATAAAATAAAATATATAGCATTACAAAGGAAACAGGTATATTGAAATAGCTATCATTTTTTTATACATTCAAGGATCCCAGATTAAGAATTTCTTCATTGAGAATAAAGTAAAATCTCTTCAATTTGGCATTTAAAGTTCTATACAACCTACCTTCTCCCCAAAAGATACCTTTCTAGCCTTGCTAGACACTATTCCACCTCTTCCTCTCTGTTATCTAGCCAAATTGGCCTTTTCTCTGCCTCTCCCCAAAGATACTCCATCTACCAGTTCTGTGTCTTTGAACTTGCCATCCAACATGCCTATAATACTTTCTCTCCTTCCCTCTGCCTCACTGCATTCTCCTCTTCCTTTGAGATGTCACTCAAGCCCCATCTTCTTCATGAAGCCTTTCCTGATCTCTCAACAGCTAATGTCCTTCCCTCCACATTATCTTACATTACCAACTTTTGTATGTATGTTAATCTGATTTTATATTGTATATATTTTTATATTTACTTATTGTGTCCTACACTAGAATATAAGGTCATATAAGTAGAGTAGTTTCATTCTCTGTACCTGTATCACCAGCACCTGGCACATAGTAGGTGCTTAATCAATACTTTGTTGAGTGATTGATTCTATTCTCAGCTTTATCCCTAGGTAATTGTGCTTGATACTTTGGGCTTATTCTTTCTGGGTCTCAGTTTCCACATCTGTAAAATGTCAAAGTTAGATATGATGATTTCTAAGGCCCCTCCAACTTCTAATATTTTCTATTTCTGTGACGTTGCAATCCTACATTGAGAGTTGTAAGGAATGTTAGAGACCATCTAGACAAAGCCCTTGCTTTTACAAGTGAGGAAACAGAAGCCTAGAGAGATTAAATAGTTTGCTCATCAGTTCACACAGAGCCAGGATTTGGACTTTGGTCCTGCAAGCTTTCCCTTGCCTTCTTTGATGGATCCTCATCCAGGGCATTCCTACTAACCCTGGCTCTGTCCTGGGGCTCCTTTCTTTTTTCTATACCATTTTACTGGTTGATCTCCTTAGTTCTCACGGATTGAACTATCATATCTATGCTGATGATTCTCAGGTCTATTTATCTAGCCCCGACCCTTTTCCTGATCTCTAGATTCATATATCCAACTTCCTTTTGGACAATTTGAAGTGGGTGCTTTATAAACATCTTAGACTCAACATGTCCTGAACCGAAATTATTATCCCTACCCCCAACCCTCTCTGCTTCCTTTGTTCCCTATTACTGTCGAGGGTATCACCATCTTCCCAGTCACCCAAGCCTGGAACAGATAAACAGATATCGTCCTCAATTCCTTACTCTCTCTCTATCTCTCTCTCTCTTCACCCCCCCCCCACTCATCTTGTTGATTGTGCCTTCATATATTCTCAAGGATGCCCCCTTCTCTCCTCTGATATTGACACTGCCCTAGTCTGGGCCCTCCTGCTTCAACCTTAGTCCATTGCAGTAGCTTTGTGTTTGGTGTCCCTACTTCAAGTCTCTTCCATCTCCAGTCCGTCCATCAGGTCTGACCATGTCGTCCATCTCTTCAGTAAATAAGAGTCCACTTTGGTCTTGGCTTGTAGCCTTTTCAGGTTGAAGAATTTGCCATCAGCACAGTAGCTGACCTTGTTCATCCTCATTGAAAGCATTTGACGATGTGGCTGAAAACAAATCTTTCTCAAGAACTTTGGAATTGATTGTGTGACATGGGAGACATTGGCAGAGGACCACTCAGCATGGCTTGCCCACATCGGAGAAGGTGCTGCGCATTATGAGCAAAGCAGAATTGGAGCAGCTCAAAGGAAATGCAGGATGCACAAGTTTGGAGTATCCACCCCAAATGTTCACACGGACTATTTGTACCCAACCTGTGGTAGAGCATTCCAAGCTTGTATTGGCTTTATCAGCCACAGTCGAACACATTGAATCTTGACTCAAGCATAGTGATGTCATTTTGGTACTCTTTGAGAAAGAAGGACAACAACCAACAACCAATCAACCAAATACCAGTCACTTCCCATTACCTCCAGGATCCAGTAGAAAATCCTGTCTGGCCTCAAAAGCCCTTCAAACCTAGCTCCTTCACATTTCTTCTTATCATTTATTCCCTTCTACATACTCTGTGACCTAGGGGTGCTGCTCTTGGTGCTCACACACCATTCTATCTCCTGACTAGGCATTTTCACCGGCTCTTCTCCAGCCTGAAACTTTTTCCCTCCTCACATCTACTTCCAGGTTTCCCTGATTTCCCTCAAATCTCAGCTACCATCACACATTTTACAAGACATCTTTCCTGAGCATTATGCCTATCACATAGAAGGTGCTTGATGAATGCTTTCACATTGATTCTTCCCTTTTTGCTTCCATGTTTCAAACCCATTTCATTTGCTACACTTGCCATGTGTGTGTATGTTTATGTGCAGCTTTAATCTCTACCCACTGGTCAATTCTAGGTCTTGTTAGCATAGTGAGAGTTTGCTCAACTAGCTTTTGTTATTAGATTATTTAGCATAGAAAAGAAAAGGCCTGATGGAATTGATTGAATTTTCTTCAGGAGGGAATGAGTAAGTAGACATTTTGGCATTTTGTAGACGTGGCACTAGTATGGTAAGTCCTTGGATCCTGATAGTGCTCTGGGACCTAAGGATTTAGTAAATGTGAAGGGCTAGTAAAGGGAGGCGCTATTGGAAAGAGCACAAGTCTGGTGCTTGGAAGACCTGGTTTCCAGTTCTTCTCACCGTCACTAACAAGATATGTGACTCTCTTATTAACCCCTTACATTCTGGCTTCTGACCTCATCACACCACAGAAAAGGCTCTCTCCAAAGTTACCAGGGATTTCTTAATTGCCACATCTAATGGTCTTTTATCAATTTTCATCCTCAAATTGTCTACAGGCTTTGACTCTGTTGATCACCTTCTTCCTGATACTCTCTTTTCCCTAGGTTTTTGGGATATTTCTCTTTCCTGGTTTTCCTCCTCCTTATCTTGCGACTCCTCAGTCATCTTTGCTGTATCTTCATTCAGATCATGCTCCCCTAACAATGGGATTCCCATAGGGTTCTGGCCTGGGATCTATTCTCATTCTTTACTTCAAGTGACAATCTTACCAGCTCCCATGAATTTAATTACCATCTCTATGCTCATGATTCTTGAATCTGCCTATCCTGCCCTAACCTCTCTGCTCACCTCTAATCTTACATCTCCAGGTGTCTTTCAGACATCTTGAACTGTACATCCATCATACATGTTCAAAACTGAACTCATTATCTTTCCCCCTAACTCTACCCCACTTCTGCCTTCCCTGTTATTGTCAAGGACAACACTATATACCATATATGCAACTTAAGGGTCATCCTGCACTCGTCACAATTTCTCTTCCCCATATCCAAATAGTTGTTGTGACCTATCAATTTTACCTTTGCAATATCTCTTGAATACAGTTCTTTCTCTCCTTTGACATTGCTGCCACTCTAGTATAGGCACTTATCACCTAATTGGTGATTATTGGGCCATTGGCTGGACTATTGCAATAGCATGCTGGTCAGTCTGCTGCCTGCCTCATCCTTCCCTACTCCAAGCCATCTTCCAGTAAGACATCAAAGTGATTATCCTAAAGGGCAGGTCCAACTACCTCACATCACTACACAATAGATTCACACAACTTCCTATTGCCTTTAGCATCAAATATAATGTCCTTTGGTGTGCAAGGACCTTCATAACTGAGCCCCCTCCTACCTTTCTAGTCTTCTTATACCTTACTCTTTGATCTAATGACATTGGCCTCTTTGCAGTTCCAGGAACAAAACATTTGATCTCTCTGCTCTGGGCACTTTCTCTGGATGTCCTTCGAAAATTCTCTCCCTCCTCATTCCCACCTTCTGGTTTCCCTTGCTTCCTTTAAGTCCTACCTATAATTCATTCTTCTACAGGAACCTTTTCCCAAGCCCTATTAATTTAAGTGCCTACCTGCTTTTAACTATTTCCTATTTTTCCTGTATATAGTTTGTACACATTTTGTTTGCTTGCTGTCTCTTCCATTAGACTGTGAGCTCCTTGAGGGCAGTAGCTGTCTTTTGTTTCTTTGTGTCCCCAGGACTTAGCATGATACCTGGCACATAATAGGTGCTTAATGTTTACTGATTGACTAACTAACTGGGTTTGGGATACTTTGTCTATCTTCTGTCTATCTATCTTACTATCTATTTATCCATCCATCCATCTCTAAAAAGGAAATCACATTGCAGTACACTTTTGAGTATGAAGCTCATTTAGACCACTCTAGGCAAAGCCAAATAAATATAGCTGAAGTAAGGTCAACAGTCCTTGTGTACTGTAAACAGTCTCTAGCCTTTGGTAAATTTCTGGAGGTACATTCTAGTGTCTAAATGTCTCTGAATGACTTTGACACTGTCAAACTCTTATGTGACAAACTGCTATGTCATCTTCACTCATAGTCCTACAAGAGAAAGGGCAAAATGATGTCTCAAGGACCTTTCTGTTCATATGATCCAAAGATGAAGTCTCCATGATGCCAAACCTAATGATAAAACTGAACCATTTAGTCAAAATCAAAATGTACAAAAATTTGGTATCATAGAGGAAAAAAGATCTGTATTTCACATTGCCTAGAGATACTTGGTGTTATAGAAGTAATCTTAAAAGTAGAACCACTTTAAGCATGACCCTTCAGTTGGAGGAGAGTTTACATCTACACAGCCTCCCAATGCCACTCCTGCAATTTCTGCATACCATCAATACCAAGCAAAACACACATGTGCTCCCCGACCCCCTGAAAGCTGCCTCATAAAAACAGGACTCATTTGAATGCCAGCACGGCTGTGAAAACACTTCCACTCCCTGGGACAACTGTGTTTATTAAGCTTGCGATTTCTGAGGGTGAAAGGAGAGCCAAAGGACCCTGAAGCATCCTGATGGCAAAGGTACAAAAAACACAAGCACATTCTCAGGGGGAAGAAAGGTGTGGGAGAGAGGTCAAGATTAACTGGTTTGTGTCCATGCTCACGTGCGTTACACAAACTATCAGAGAAACATAGGAAAGTAAAGAATGAAGTGTATTATCATGCTAGTAATTAAAACCTCTCAGTCAGATGCTATAGAGAGATTAGTTGTCACATTGTGTTAAAGGAATCCTTGCCTTATTCCCTAGAAGGAGACAGACTGCCTGCCGTCCCATCATCTGTTACTGTGCTATAGCTATCCACCGCCAGACTGTATAATTGGCAGATTCCATGAACAGAAGCCCTTTGCTACCGGGAAAACAATGCTGATTGCTAACCAAAAGTGGGGGAAATGGACTCATGAAAACACAATCTTGCATGCCTCCTTTAAACTGCATCCAGTTTAACTTTGTCTACATATATTGTCTATATATAATAACATCTAAGAGACATCTACTTAAAAGCCTTGGTCTTCTGGCACTTAGAGTAGGTGGAACAAGAAGTTAAAGGCTTTCTTTCTCTCTCTCTTTGCCTCTATGTACATACATACATATATGTATATGTACATACACAATATATAGTAGAGTACACATATATAGTAGAGTAGAGCATACATTTGCATTTGGGGTGTGGTTGGTAAAGAAGGTGGCAATAAGGTAGATCAGGATAGTGAGATAAAAGAGACAACAGAGATGATGCCCTTTACCACTAAGTGTCAGTGTTCTCATAGTGCTAATCTAGCCAATTATCTCACATTTAGCAAAAAGAAAAAAAAGTCAAATCAGTTGCTTGATAGAAATCACTGCTTTTTGGAGCAAGCTGATAGTCAAACAGTAAAGCCTCTTGCCGAGTGTAGATAGAACCAATGTCAGGTCTTTGAAAAGCTGCCATCCAAATGACAGCCTCCGCATGAGTTGATTGTTCCTCTAAAGCATTATTTTTGTACCATGGACCCCTCTGGCCACCTGGTGAAGATCATAGACCCCTTCTCAGCATCATAACTTTGAATTCATAAAATAAAATCCAAAGAATTACAAAGGAAGCCAGTTAAATTGAAATGCAGTTATCAAATATTTTAAAAAGTGTTCATGGACCTCAGATTAGGAATCCTTTTTCTAAAACGTGGAAGTAATTAGATTGTGGCCCATGGTCTACAGAGAAACCTTTACTTTTTTGTACTCTTCTGGGATGGGAAGGAATAGTCATAGCTTTTCCCTACCAGGTCCTTACCCTACCACACTACCAAATAGATTCAGTTTCCTGACACTCTGGAATTTTTCTGTTCTGATTAATAGGGGAAAGCTCATTCTGCCCCTAAATCACCACCTTTCCAAGGCAAAAAAGTTGATATTCAGACTGAATTTGGTTTCAAGCTACTAGGTCTTTAAGTATGCCTTCTGAAGTTCTGAGATTAGAGACTTTCTTTTATCTTCTCCCTGTTTTCGCATTTTAAATTATCAAAATGTTTCCATCACATTTCTGCTTGGATTTGCCAAGATGGTTGTTCAAGACCTTCTAACAATGGGCATTGTCAAAGCTTCCCTTTACCTTCTGCATTTATATATCCATCCGTTTCTTTGATTCTTTCTAGAAAAAAAGGTAATTGTATTGAGATATGGTAAAATCAAACATCTGTGTGAGACCTGAAAATATTTTTAGTTTTCTATGGAATCTTTCAAGACCGGGGAATTTTGTGTGGTGCTGTTTAAATGTGACTGGGTTGGTGGAAAGAATACTGACACATGGCTGTGTACCTTTATAAGAGGCAGAGTTGGTGGGAGAGTTTTCAAAAAGAGAGATTTTTTTGTATTGCCAAACTCTTGGGTACTGAAGAGAGAGACAAAGAGGGAGCAACAAGCAGACAGACAGACAGACGGGGGGCAGGGAAACAGAAACAGAGACAGAGAGAGAGGGAGGAAGACAGAGAGACAAAGAGAGAGAAAGAGAGAAAGAGAGAGAGGGAGAGGGAGAGGGAGAGGGAGAAGGAGAGAGAGAGAGAGAGAGAGAGAGAGAGAGAGAGAGAGAGAGAGAGAGAGAAACTTTGAAGGTAGAAATCAGGTATGTGTAGGTACTGATGTTCACAATAGAGGATGGGAATATCATTTCCATCCACTGAAGCTCTCACAAGTATTATAGGGTGAACTTGGCCAGAAGGTTATGGATAGAGCCTGAGTGATAGTAGAACAAAGGCAGGAAGGAGACAACAGGTTCACATATATGGCAGCTTTGCTGCTTTACAACTCTCCTGGAAGGCTTAGCTATATTCAGCAATCACAGAACAAGGGCCTGTGGTATGTGGGTTCCATTAAATACAACTGTTCTGATTATCAATCAACTGAATATTACAAGAAGGTCATATTAGATGGCAAAATGCAGCAAGGGATAGAAAGGAGGCACTTTTCCCCTTTGCATAGAAAAATGGACTATCCAGGGCAGAAAGAAAGAATCAATATCCTTACAGAGTTTTACCTACCCATAATTCTTCATTTTAATACCAAATTGTTCTTCCTTATTTACAGATCTTATGATATCAATCTTCTACAAAGACAAAACCCTTCAATTACCCCTCTACTGACTATTAAATAAGTTCCCAATTCTTAATTCTGCTATTTAAGACAGTCCACAATCATGTGCTAACCTCCTTTTTCCATTTGGATCAAGCAATATTTAATCAAGGAGATTTGTTCTTTACCATAAAATTTTTAATGTTTTCCTTTCTCTGTGTTTTTGCTCTTACTGATCCCAATTCCCCAGCCCATAATATTACCCCTGGGCTCCTAAGGCTCTGCAAGTAGGGAAAAGGATTAGAAATCCCTACCCCACCCTACCTCCAGACGTGCACAGTCAACTTAAAGTACTAGGCTTTCTCCTCCTCCACATCATGGTCCAGGCTTTTTTGGTTCAGGCTTGCAATTCATCCAACCACTCATTATTTTCTAGAAATTACTCATTTTGCATGCTGCTACTTGTGTTTGCTGCCCTCTCTGGGGCCATGTATTTTGTTCTCTCCTGGGGTTACGTGATGGAGGCATGATTTTTCCTGGAGGAGCCATGAAGACACAGGGATGTACATTCTACCTTCCAGGGAACTAGAATGTATATGTTCCTGTCAGTCTTCTTTCTGATCATCACACATCTAGGTTTGTATGTCTTACTCTAGCTTTTTAAGCTTTACTTTTAAAGACTTAGTTCAAGAAAATAGCTCAAGTATATGATTCAATCATGCTCCAATGTGGTGTCAAAAAGCCAAACAGAATTTTTACTTTAGCAGGGAGATATCGATTCTAGAACAATGTTCTTACCTGGTTAATTTTGCTAACAAGGAGTTAATATTGACACAGGAGTAAAACCTGTTGAGGGACTCTTACAGGAGAGCCTTACTAACCTCTACTCTGCCAAGGAGTTAATCTTGCCAAGGAAATCTCAGAGAGCCACATTCCTTTTACTCCATTATACTCTTTGGAATCTCTTCCTCTAAAATCACAACAATCCAGTACCTCAAACCTTGCCAGAATCTTGCCAGGGCCCCTTGAGGGCCCTGGATCACTCACTGTTTGGAACAGATAGTGGAAAGAAGTGGAGAGCTCTTTCCGGATTCTTCATTTAGAGAAATCTCCAGGGCATCAATCTCACCATTTCCAACCTGGCTGCACTCCTTTGACTTCATCACCTCTCTCCCACTAAGGACCCTCCTCCACTCCTTTTCAGCTTCTTTTAATGTGTTGTCTTTCCTCCATTAGATGTGAACTCATTGACAACAGGGAGTATGTTTTGTCTTTCTTTGTATTTCCGGTGACTAGCACAATCCTGGCACATAATGGGCAGTGAAGATATGTTTATTGGCTGATTGATTGGGGAAGCTCCTCAAGAACATTAGTGGGCAGCAGCCAGCAACCAGCCTAGTGCCATAGTTCTCCTACCAATAAACTCCAGGCCCAATGGCTCTGGAGTCCCTAATACTCCACCTTGAGATGCCCAATGAGGTACCGAATACACCACTTTATGAACCTCAAAGAATCTGAACCTCCATCTAGGGGATGGAGGTGTTAGGGGATACTATGCTTATCATTGGAGGTGGATGTCAGCATGAGAACTCCAGGGCCCCAGGGAAGCAGAGGAGGAAGATGAAGAGAAGGAGGAGAAGGAAGAGCAGGAGGAAAAGGAAGAGAAAGATGAGGAGGAGGAGGGAGAGGAAGAGGAAGAGGAGGAGGACTACAGGAGAATAAGTGAGGCGACAAAGGAAGGAATTCAAATAAGAGGAAAGAAGTAAGAAGACCTCAACTCACTGGTGGAAGAAATTATTAATAAAGAACATGCCCGTGAGGAGAGAGGTATTTTCTATCACGAGAATTGGGGTCTTAGAAAGAGTATAACATGCAGCGATTCGGTGCTCAGAAAGACCACTTGCTTTAAGTGAGTTCTGTGCCTCCATGACAAAATCTTGTCTCAGGAGAAGAAAAATCACATCTCTTGGGGGCAAATGGCATGCAGAAGGGTGAGAAGGCATGGAGGCAGGGAAGATGTTTCATGGCAAAAGGGAAAGAAAATAGTTATGAGTAAGGCAGGGGTTGGAATTGAGTTATACCACCAAGGGCAGCTAAGTGATGCAGTGGCCTGGAGTTAGGAAGACTCTGATCTCTGAGTTCAAATTGGGTCTCAGACACTTACTAGTTTTATGACCCTGAGCAAGTCACTTAATCCTATTTGCCTCAGTTTCCTCAACTGTAAAATGATCTGATGAAGGAAATGGCAAACCACTCTAGTATTTTTGCCAAGAAAACCCCAAATGTGGTGACAAAGAGTTGACACAAATGGAAACAACTGAACAACAATAATAAAATCAAAGACACAGGGAAATTTCTACCATGGGACAAAACCGCTAACCTCGATATGTCCTTCAGATATTGATAGATCCAAAAGTGAGGCCACACAGGAAAAAAAATGAGGAAAAGGAAAAGGGAAAGATATACAAGCAATAATAGATTGTTTTTTATAAATATGGCACTTAAAATAGATACTTTAGAAGCTTTTATTCTATGAGGAATACAGAGAATAAAGAAGGAATAAATAGCTAAAAGGAACATAAACCAAAGAATGAAAATTGAGGATAGGCAGAAAGGGAATATAATCAATAGAGTGAGGTAAAGAAATCTTTTTTGAGAAAAGAGAATAGATGATAAAATTAACAAAGAATCTGAAGAGGAGGAGAGGAAAAGAGATTGTAATTACTTAACAGAGAGGAAAAACAGGTAAGGAAAAAAGAAGGGAAGAATGAGATGATTAAATAAAAGGAAGTAAATGAGAATTAGGAAGTTAGGCAAAACTACCAAGCTAGGGAAAGTCATGACAAATGGAAATGGAGGGTTTTGGGGGGGGGAAGCCTATGAGAATAGTGTTGCCTTAAGTAAGATGAATTTTATTGCTTACAATTATAAGAAGAACATCAAAAATCAAAGACATACACAGAACATAAATGAAGAGCTAGAACAAAATTCACTATACTTCAGGCAAATCCAAAAAAGCAACAGTTGGAACCATATTATTAGATAAGTAAAACCAAAAAGTCACAATATACTAGAGATAAACAAGGAAATTATATTATGCTAAAGAGAATCATCTACAATAAACTAACATCACTATTAAATGCAATGTTCCAAATGCCTTAGTATCAAAATACATAAAGGAAAAACTAACTGGATCCCAAGAAGACATAAATAGTGACACAATAATAGTAGGATACTTTAATAGTCTCCTGTCAGATCTGAATGAATCTGAAAGAAAGATAAAGAAACAGGAACATATGTAATTGAACAAATTTCTGGAGAAACTAGCTTTTAAAAACATGACGTTTTCCAAATGGAACTAAAGAATATACATATTTTTCAGCATTGCATGGAACTTTTACATGAATTGACCATGAATTAGAGTAGAGGTATTGAAAAAGGCAGGGAGAAAAGTCAACACATCCTTTATAGTCCATATTGCAATAAAATTAGTAGTTCAGGGAGCCCAAAACCCAAACTAAAATAAAGACTTAACAATGAAATCTTAAAAAAGTGAGTCAAAGACCAAATAATAGAAACAATAACTACATAAAATATAGTTATAATCATGAAACATTTGGAAAATTGGGATTATAATAATACTGGTATCTATCCCCAAGGGTTGTTGTAAATATGAAATGAGATAAGGTTTGTGAAGTAATTAGAAAACTTTAGAACATTGTGCAAATACTAGCTATCCTTATACAAAAATTTATTGAATATAGCTAAAGCAGTTCTCAGGGGAAAATTTGTATCCCTACAAACATACATGAAAAGAGGTTATTAATGACTTCAATGCCTATTTTTTAACAAACACAAAGCCAAGAAATAACTCAAAATAAGTATGAAATATTTAAGATATGAGAAATACATTTAAAATAAAAAACTATAGAAATAATAAACAAAAGTAAAAACTATTTTTTGATGATTAAGCAAGTCTAAAAACTATATAACCCACTCTCAAAAAAGGAAATAGAATGCTATATAAAAGAAAAAAAAAGTGGGGAAGGATTCTCATGGTCCTGGAATCACAAGTGATTTCTAACAATCTTTAAAAAAAATTCATACCAATGCTATCCAAATTATTCCTAAAAAACAAGAAAGAAAGTACTCTGCCAGACTCTTTTTATGAGTTGTACTAATACAAAAACAAAGGAATAACATGGCAAAGAATGGAAACTCTAGACTAATAAAATTAAGTCAATATCAATTCAAAAATGTTAAATAAAATTATTTCAAATTATAGCAATTCATCCAAGAAATAATTCATTATGACTATGTTGGATTTATACCAGGTATGCAAGGATGGTTCAACATTAGGAAAACAAAATAATTAATTTTATTAAAAACAAAAATTCCCCAAGCCACACAATTATCCCAATAGATTCAGAAAAAAAGCCTTTGATAAAGTCCAATAGCCATTTATTTATGGAAGGGAGACAGAGACAGAGACAGAGAGAAAGAGAGACTTCTACCAGCCAAAGAGGTATCATTTTTAGTCTCATTAAAAAGAATCTAAAACCAGAAGAAAGGAAACACTAGACATTTTGCCATTATATGCAATGGGAAAGCAAAAATGACTACTCTCCCTAATACCATTTGATATATTTCTAGAACTACTATCAACAGCATTAAGACAAGGGAAGAAATTAAAGGTGCAAAATTGTTCAAGAGTAGATAAAACCATCCATATTTATTGATGATTATTTTAAGTTATTTTTAATATCCTAGGTTATCAGCAAAAATATTAGTTGATATGGTCAATGGCTTTAGCAAAGTTGTGATCTACAAAATGACATGTCTAGCATTTCTGAATGACAATAACACAATCTAAGGCAAGAATAGAAGTAGAAATCCTGCTCAAAATAACTTTTAAAATGAATAAAGTTATCTACCAATATACATGTTATATTTGTATAGAGTGAAAAGATCTCCTGACTGGGCCACGCTAATACGATAAAAATGACAATGCTAATAGTACATAAAAAGAAACTTGGTTGAGAGGGAGGGGATCAGGGGGAAAAGGCTTCCTACAGATGACCCAGGAGCCAAGTTTTGCTAAAACAAACAAACAAACAAACAAAAAACAAGAGCTCTAATAGACTCAAAGAAAGAGGGAGTACATTCTAAGCATGCTGGATAGCAATATAAAGGTTCATAGATGAAAGGTGGAATGTTGTGTGTGAAAATCAGCTAGAAGTATGGTTTGGCTAAACCAAAGAGAAATCATAGAGGAGCAATTTTAACAGAGTTGGAAGTGTGGGTTGATTCTAGGTTGTGAATCACTTTAAAAGCCAGAAGAGCCATTTGAGTTTATTGAACAAGGTAGTTACATGGTCAGACCTACATCTTGTAAAGTCCTTGAGTATTCATGTAGAAGACAGGTTAGAGGGGGGATAGATGATGTGCGGAGACCAATTCAGAACTTGTCTCAACAGTTCAGAAGAGAGGTGTTGAAGGCCTAAATTAGAGGGGTGGCTATGTAAGTTGAGACAAAGAGATAGATCTGAGAGATGCTATGGTGGAGAAATGACTTCAAGATCAAATACAAAATCCTCCATTTGGCTTTTAAAGCCCTTCAAGCTCTGGCTTCTTCTCACCTTCCCAGTCTTCCTACACATTGATCCCCTTTACATGCTCTGCTCCTTGATGTTCCTCACATATCACATCTCATCTCTTGACTCTGTGCCTTTTTGTGGGCTTCCTCTCATGCCTAGGAATATGCATGAGGTGGCCTCCCTGAATTTGAAAACTTGGAAAGGTTTCAAAGAAAGTCTAATGGGTTCTATTTTGGACATATTGGATTTGAGATGACTATGGGTATTTAAAATTTCTAATAGGGAGTTGAAGAAACTGAATTGGAACTCAGGAGAGTGACTAGGGCTAGACATGAGAGCCATCTGCATAGAGATGAAAATTAAATTCATGGAGGGGCGGAGCCAAGATGGCGGCTGGGAAGCAGTGACTGGCGTGAGCTCCCCACCAAGTTCCTCCAAAAACCTATAAAACAATGGCTCTGAACCAATTTTAGAGCTGCAGAACCCACAAAGTGGCAGAGGGAAGCAGGGCTCCACCGCAGGACAGCCTGGATGGTCCCTGGGTAAGGTCGGTCCCACACGGACCTCCC
>JAQQSZ010003162.1:0-14528 GCA_028646595.1 Phalanger gymnotis
TATCAGGGTTGCATGTCATGATTCAGCCATTTGGTCTTAAGTGTTAATTGAGGGAATTTGGTTTCTTTTGCAGAAACGAAGCACAAGGATGAATGTCTTAGGTAGCCAAAGTCCCCTCCACCCTTCTACGCTAAGCACAGGTAAATTTGGGACGTCAAATAGGTGACTGACTTACCTGTTCATTTGGAAAAGTGCTGTTCACACAGACTCTATGATTTGGTGGAAGAACACTAGATTTAGCATCAAAGAAGTTTGGGGCTCTGTCACTCGCTACCTCGGGTGACTGTAGGAGAGTCAGTCATGATACTTCTTGGGGCCTCAATTTCCCTCATCTCTAAAATGAGAGCGATCTCCAACGTCCTTTCCAGGACTAAAATCTCGTGATGCTCCCATGCTAGCCCATCTTACACTCCAGGAGTTGGACTGTAGGAATTAATTTCACTCAATGCAAATAATTTATCAAGTTCTGCTAAGCACCTGCCTCTTTCCTCTTGGACCACAAATTCTGAGATGGAATGGTTACTTCCAGAACAATTGCTTTCCCATACCTGTATTTCCATTCCACCTCTCCCTACCAAAAAAAATGTTCTGTGTTCGTGTGTGTACAAGTCATCTGCCCTGCTAGAATGTAAGCCCTCCGAGGGGAGAGAGTATTTCTGTGTCCATATCCTCAGTGCCTGGAGCAAAGGCATGGTAAATGCTTGTCCGTTAGTACAGGCTGGGCATGGGGCTAGGTGATGGAGGAGTACAAAGACAAATATGAAACAGTCCCTTTCCTTCAAGATGACTGCTTCAGACTGCAACTCCTTCTGTAGTTCATGGTATCAGGGTGGAAATAACAGGTATAAAAGTAAATAAATGCAGAGTATGTATAAAGTAAAATGCACACTTCACTGTGGTGGAGTGAAGGCACCAGCAACTGAAGGGATCAGATTAAACCTTATATAAGGGTTGTTCTTTGAGCCGAACAACTAAGGAAGCCAAGGATTCTGCAAGATACAGTGCATTCCATGCATGGGTGACAGCCTCTGCAGAGCCATGGAGATGGGAATAAAATGTCATCTAGGGGCATATCAAGGAGGCTATTTGATCAAATCTCTCTAAAATATTTTTTTTCTTAAATTTAACAAAAATCTGTTTTCACCTCCTCCTGCCATTTTGGAAAGGAAAAAAGAACAAGAAAACCTTTGTAACTAATATCCATAATTTGACTAGGTTTTGAGTACCTGAAAAGGGGTATTACTATTCCTGAGGAGAAGAGTAGTATACAATGAGCCTGGCAGAAGGTAGGCGGGACCCAGACTGTGAAGGGCTTTGAATGCCAAGTGGGAGCCATCAGAACTTGTGGAGCTGGGAGGTGACAGTGTCAGACTCTCACTCTTGGAACATCCCTTTGGCAGGTGTGTGGAGCACTGATTGGGGAGGGGAGAGACTGGAGGCAGGGACACCCAGAGAGACGAGGAAGGCCTAAACAAGAGCAGTGGTCAGGTGGGGAGGGCAGGGAGAAGGGAATAATAAATGTGGAAAATGTTGTGAAAATAGAATCCACGAGGCTTGGCGCATGATTTGGCTATGGACTGTGAAGGAGGGGTATGGGTATGACTCCCAAGATTGAAAACCATGCTGACTAGAAGGATGGCAGTACGTTCAGTGGAATTGTTTTTGTTTTCTGGGTTTTTTTTAATTAGATGTTAGGAAGAGGAGAAGATTTGGGGGAGAAGGGTAATGAGGTCTGTTTTATACATGTAGGTGTTTGTTACTTGCTCTTCCTGTATCCAGTCTCTCTCCTCACCAATCCATGTTTCATGCAGCCTCTAAAATAATCTTCCTAAGGCACAGGTCTAACTATGTCACTCCACCTAATCAAAAACCTTCCATGGCTCTCTGTTGCCGAAGGACCAAATACTAGCTTCTTACTCTGGTTCTTAAGGACCTCGATAATCTGGTTAAAACCACCTTTCCGGTCTTATTTTACATTATTATTATTCCCATATGCAACATTTTTGTGTACCCACTATAAGCTGTTTCTTGAATGCTTGCTGTCATCGCTAGATCTCCTCCTTCATCCCCAAAGTAACCATACCTTCTGTGATATTCAGAGATAGGCATGGATCAGTGCAAACAGTGAATCCCACATAGTTGAATTTGCACCATTTGAAATTTGTAATTATGTAAAACATGGTTGTTGGTTCCAGCCCAATGGAAATGTGCAGTACAAATTCCAATAATGCATGGGATTCATTATTCACACTATTTGGGAACTAGCTGTAATTGTATATATGTCATTTCTTTCCTGGTCAGGTGTAAATTTCTCATGACCTGTAGTCCCACATTACCAAGTGTATATTAGAAATTTCCAGCTGGAAGTCCCTTAGCCATCTTCATCTCTAAAATGAGGGTATTGCTCTAAATCAGTAGGGTCAAACTTAAATAGAAATAGATCCTTCCATTAACTTAGAAGACCACAAATTAGCATCATCTATGTTGTATTGTATTTTTTTCATGTTGTTAAACCTTTCCCAATTACATATTAATCTGGTTCAGTTGTACTCTATCTCTGGTCTCAGTGATCCCTTCCAGCTCTTAATCTATGATCCTGTGATCATAGGAAGTTGGGAAGTGGGATGGTCTATGGGAATGGTGGTAAAATGGCAGATGCCACTTCAGACATACTAAGTTGTTCCATAGTCTCTTCAAGTATGTTAGTGGTCTGTACAGTAAAAACAGAAACCATAACTCACACTTTCTCTTTCTCTCAAACAGTGATCCATAGGACACAAAACTGGTTTCATGGAAGGATTTCTCGGGAAGAATCCCATAGGATTATTAAACAGCAGGGGCTTGTGGATGGGTAAGAAAACAATTCAATTGAATGCCAAGAGAAATTCTGAAACAAATGATTGTGCCCCATAGCAAATGGAATGGAAGTGATAATAATAGCTAACGTTTACATAGTATCTGCTATGTGCCGGGCACTATGCTAAGCAGTTTACAATTACTGTCTCATTCGATCCTCAAAACAAGGAGGTAAGTGGGAGCTAAGCACTATTATTGTGTCTCTGAGATGAACAGGTTAAGTGACTTGCCCAAGGTCACACAGTATAAATAAGTGTCTAAGGCCAGATTTGAATTCAGGTCTTCCTGACTCCGGGCCCAGTGCTCCATCTATTGTGCCCCCTAGCTGGTAGGCAGAAAAAGACTGAATTATTGGACAGGATGGTTTGGTTTAGACGCAGTACTGACTGCTTTTCTAGTCCTTAGAAAAGGAATTCCCATTCATTCTGATTTTATTTCACTGTGATGAGTTGTTCTGGACCATCTGTCCGCCCTGATGATTTGGCTACATCTACTCTGCTCAGTCAGTTATTTGGTAGAAAGGCAAATTTGTTCTTCTTTCTGTGCAAATTTTAGTGTCAGGTGTTTTTGGTTTTTGTACTGCAGTCTCTAAAGAGGCAGTGTAGTATGATGGATAGAGGGCTGGGTTTTGAAATGAGGAAAACCAGTGTCATGTGACTGTAGGTGAGTGAATCACCTTTCTGTGCCCCAGGCATCTCAGAGGGGTTACAGTCAGTATGGGTGAATGGAGTTTTCAACGCTGATGGGGGCCATCTCCAGTTGTCCTGATCTATGTCTTGCAACTGGACCCATTTGGCTCTGGAGGAGAGAGTGAAACTGATGTCTTTACACAGCCCTGCCTCACTTTAATCCAGTTCACTTGCAAGTCGTGACATTATCTTCCTGATGTCACAGTGCCCTTGAGAACAAAGGACAAACAATGAATGATCCCAATGTTGATGAAAACTCAGATCCTTCAAGTGTTTGTGTAAAGTTTCTGAAACATCTTGATTGATTGGGGAGAAAACAAACTTCATATAATTTTTTTTCTCCCATTAGATGTTTACCTCAGTGTCTGAGGGCTTCACAGGTGGCTTCTCTCACGTATTTAATGAAATGACCTGTCTTCAAATTGTCATTAAAATTGAGCCTCAGAATCCTAATATAAGTCCTAATACAAGCCGTGACATCAACTATAAGAAAAACTGAGTGACACATAATAGTGACAACACAGTGCTAATGAGGCAGATAACTCGTGTTAGCTTTACTCTGTCCCACAGCCCTGATGGCCCAGACCAGGGGTGAGGAACCCGTGACCCATGTAGCCTTCTAGATCCTCGGGTGTAGCCTTTGGACTGAGTCCAAGTTTTATAGGACAAATCCTTCTGTTAAGGTCTAGAGTCTAGACCTAAGCTAACTTCCTCAAAGTTAGTATCTTATGGAGGGACGTCACAATAATATAAGTTTGGGTTTCTTTTGTTTTTGTTTCTTTTTTCCCACTTTCTAGCTTTGACTTATAAGTGCAGGGGCTCAGGGAGTAGAGAGAAAACTGCTGATCTGATCTCTAGGCCCCAGATATCAAGTTTATAGTTAGGAAAGAGGTCTTCCCTTTAGTTGTGCACTATCCACCTCTCAACAGGAGGTAAGAACTTACTTTTAACTCCTCATAGTAGAAGCAGTCATGAAGTATCATGGAGAGGGTGCCAGAGCTGGAGTCAGGGAGACCCAAGTTCAAATTTGACCTCACCTATCTTCTAGCTGTGTGTTCCTCAACGAGACATTTAACTCCTGCCTCGGTGTTCTCTCCTGCAAAATAGGAATAATACAAGCATCTACCTCCAGGGTTCTTGTAAAGACAAAATGAGATAATATTTGTATAAAGCACTTTGTAAGTCTTAAAACCACTGTATAAACGCTAGCTGTGACGATGATTATTATTAGTCAGAGTCACACAGCTAAGAAGGGTCTGAGACAGAATTTGAACCTAGGGTTTTCTGACTCCCAAGGCCAGAATTCTGTTATGGCTTCGAACTAAGGATTTTTACTGTTTTTATCTCCGTTGTAAACTCATTCTTGTGCTTTCCTCAGGCTCTTCCTCCTTCGTGACAGCCAGAGTAATCCAAAGGCATTTGTACTCACGCTGTGCCATCACCAGAAAATAAAAAATTTCCAGATTTTACCTGTAAGTATAGATTTTGCCCAATGATTTTTACAAGCTTTTGCTTCCTGTATCTTAATTTGACCAGGTTTTTTATCTTTAGTTTTCAACATAATTTTAAAATTGGAAACTAGAAAAGTTAAGTGCCATGCCACGTATTGGTGTTTCACCTCTGCCTCCTTACTCGGCACAAGACCTTTGCTGAGAAGCGGAGGCCTCTTAATGGGACTCCCTCAGTTCCCCACCTCTCCCACCCCTTCCTCTTACCCACTAGTCATAATAGAAAAGGTTGTCATCTGCCTTGACAGCACACACAGCCAGAATATTAGAATGTTAGAGCTGGAATGAACCTTAGGCCTTGACTCTTTGAGCTCCAAAAGGGACTGGGGCTCTGATTGTTGGGGATAGAATGAAGGCAGCCTCTCTGCTAGGGAAAGTTGAGGAAGGGTCCAGGCAGTGGAGGGTGGTATCTGCAGCAGGAGTTTTTCGGTGAGGAATGAAGTGTTTGTCACTAAGGATGGTCCAGTTGCCGTTTCCAGGAGCCCTTTTGCAGATACCAGATACCCTTGAGTGTTTGTTACGGCTACAATACTCTCTGGTACCAACACGTTTCACTGGTACAGTGCCTAAGGGACCACAGCGATGTACAGCTGAACCACAGGGAGTTCAATGGGTGATTTTCATAATGAGGTTAAATCCCAAATTAATTACTATATTTCTCATTACTTCCTCTATTGAGGGTAAAAAAGCAAATGCAAGGTAATTTGATGTGCTTCTGAAAAGACCAGATAGCGTGTCTACCTCATGTTCTCCTGTCTTGACAGTAATTATGTAAATGCAGTTCTACAGGTGATGAGTACATGGGGCTCTACTATCCCAAAAGGCACTTGCTGAAATCTGAGTGGAAAGCCTCTCTTATTAGCTTCAGCCTGGCCTTCCTAGAAAGAGAATGCTGGTTGGGCAGGCCAGGTCCTGCCCCTTTGATCAGGCTTTATTGAGTAAGCTCTGTCCTTGAGCCTGAAAATCAAGCTGGTTCCAGGGTAAGTTCATAGCATAGTAACTAGAATCTCCTTTTAGGATAGCACAGAGACCTCATAGTGCTTTTTCTAGGAAAATCTGGAAGAGATTAACAAAATGGAAAACAAAAAAATCTTAAGAAAAATAAGTTATTTTTAAAAAATGAAATAGCTAAATTAACTAATTCGATTTGTTTAAATGAAAGGAAAAACAAACTATAGGTAACAAAAATGAAAATGGAGAATTCACCACAAATGAGGAAGAAATAAAGGAAATCATTTGAGACTTATTTTGCCCAATTATGTGCTAGTTTCTGAAATCTTGACTTACATAGGACTTCACTTCCCCATACTTGGCTTCCACATCAAGTCAAAGAACAAAATGCCATGTAATAAAATAACTTTCCATTCTATAGGCCCAAAGGATTTGTGTCTGATTGTATGATATTGCCAGATCCAGAAAGAGTGATTAGCAAACTAATGAATTACTTTCATATTAGTTTTCTCAAATGCAAAATGGGTGTCATAATAATATTAGTTGTACCTATCCCAGCTAGAAAAAGTGCTTAGTAAACCTTCAAGCCATTATGGAAGTGTGACTTATTGTATGGTGTCATTAGATTGGCAACAAGTCAAGAGTAGAAATGCTTTATTTCTAATATGCATATAATATGGGTACAGTCAGTGACACTGGTAGTCCACATGTCGGGTCTACATGTTGAGTTTATGCACGTAGGTCCTCCAGCTTAGGAAAGCAGACAGATTCCTGACAGGTTTTCTTTATTAGCCCGTGGGTGTGCTTTGTAATGTCAGCTTTGGAAATTACAGAGGTGTGAGTCATTACTGGAGGTCACTGTGGGGGAAAAAAAGATTGTAGCCTGTGCTTAGAGTCTGTGAAAGGTGCTTCTGGCCACAGCTGTGCTCTTAGAATTAAGGAGCGGTTCTGTGTTTAAATACACAAGGCTTGAATATTTTTGCAATGGTGGCAGCTGCCTCACACTCTGTTGCAATTCTCCATTTTTCATCTGGATCCTAGAAGCTTTATGGTTGTCTAGTCCAATTTTTTCATTTTACAAATCGGGAGACTGAGGCCAAAGAAAGTTAAGGTGACTTGTCACAGGTCATACAGGGAGGACGTAGTGGAGCTAGGATTCAAACTCCAAGTGCAGGACTTCTTGGCTCTATGTGTTGTGCTGTGTTTCCTTGAATACACGGGGAGGCAGGGAGAGAACCACCCGCTAAGAACTAAGAAGGCAAGCTGAAACCAACAGTTTTAAGTCAAGGGGGAAATCGCTGTGCTGTTGAGAAGAGGAAGCTTTTGTGGGCACTTGGCCAAATAATCGAAAGTAGGATCTTGGCCGTAGAAGCTGCACGTCCTCCCAAGACCCACTTCCTATTCCGCTACTGGCTTAGTGTGTGGTCTTGAAGGAGTGGTAGAATCTGTCTCTTCGTCCTTCCTTGGATTCCTCCTCCTTGGTTCCTTGGAATCCTCATTGTGGCTGCTTGGTGGATCAAGCCATGACTGTACTCTTTGAGTTTTCGTTAAATTTTCTACCTTACTGTAGTGCCCCTACTATTTTACCATACAGTTCATTTTACAGTAAAGGCTAATTTACCATATAATTGTGGGCTTTTTAAAAAAAATTACAGTAGACTTTTTGGGTTGCGCCATCTAATGTTGAAAGTATTTTTGTTCCTGTAGTGTGAGGACGAGGGACAAATGTTCTTCAGCCTTGATGATGGGAATACCAAATTCACCGATCTGATCCAGCTTGTTGAGTTCTACCAGCTAAACAAAGGAGTTTTGCCTTGCAAACTCAAACATCACTGTATCAGAGTGGCCTTATGACCTTGAATTTGGCTCTTGGTTGAAGACTGGATTTGCCAGAAGAATAACTAAGAGAAAGTTAACACTGGAATGAATGAGCAGGTCTGTAAATTGGTTTAAAAATTATATTCTGCACCTCGAGACTCTCGGAGGGATGGATTCAGCGGGTGCCAACAGACCAAGATCCTCCTGGTTTGTCCAACACCTAAGAATGATCTGCTGCTGAGTATCCCAGCACACCTTCCTCCCCTTGCCAAATAAAAGGAAGGCATGTAGAATCGTGTGCAAATTTGAGACTAAACTGGAATGATCATCTTGACTGGGCCACTTAACAGGAACAGGTTCTGAAGAGAAATCATTAGAAAAGGACTCTTGCCCTGGAATAATCTTGACAATTAAAACTGGTGTGTTTACTTTTTTGTATTGATCACTCTTTTTTTTTTTTGCACTCCTACTTTGTTTTGGATATTGTATACAGCCTATATTAGGATATGATGTGGCTTTTCAATTCATGCAGGAGCTAAAAAGTCTCCGCCTGTCAGAATTAGAAGACCTAAAGTGCTGGGTCTCAGCATTTCTCCAAGGGCAGTTTCTGCCCTCAGCTGATTGAAGCAGTGTGAAAATCAGTGTGAATTCAGTTCTAAAACTATAACTCCACCACCCAGTGGACTTTGAAAATCATTTGTGAGGTTTTTATCCTTAGGGGAAATGACTGGTATGTAGCATAATTAATGGACCCAGTCATGAGACCCCAGTCTAGTCATCCAATTTCTATGCACAAATGTTAGAACCTTTTATTAACATGTGTGTTGTATTCCCCCCCCCCCGCCCCCAGTCAAATAGTTTTTATTCTTTAGGAAATTCACTGTTACACAGTCACAACTGAATGACCATGCTCGTGGTTTCAAAAGAGGCTGATTTCTATGAAAAATCACCAGTGCTGATCTTCCACTTATTAGGAGAAATGGTCAGCCTTTTTTCTTCCCCTTAGATTTATGTTCTCTGTGGTCTTCAGTTGCTTTCAGAAGCACCACCGTGTCACCACCGTCAGCCTGTCGAAAGGCTTAATAATGATACAGAATGCAGCCCAAGCCCCTGCCACGGGTATAGTTCCAGGAGTTTAAAAGATAAATGGCTCCTATTTTGTTTACTGCAGTGAGTGTCCTGAGTGTCTCCATGGTGAGAAACATACACAAACAACAAAATGGACACAGACTCAACCTGACATTTAAGAGGTTTTGACCTTGTGGCCTCCATCCTGCTGAAAGAAAAACACACACACACATTCTCATACATGTAAGCCAGCTGACTGCAAGCCGATTCAGAGTCTACTTTACTACTGGCTTATGATCAGAATTGCTTCATTGTAAATGTTTAAATTGAATATTTAGTCATAACACAATATTGGTTTTCCTTTTTTCTGATGAGCCGGAAAGACCGTGGCTATGGTCTTTCCCGATTTTTCCATCCCATATCTTTCAGTCCTTGCCTCTTACCCTGAACAGAAACCAGGCATGAAAATAGCCATTTCCACCTTTTCTCTGCAGATTGGAAAGTGCTTACTTGAAAGGGTGTTCAGACTACTGTGGTGAACAAAATAGTTTTCTTTTAACATAGCGGTGAGAATGCGGACCGGCTCCCTGATTGATGTTAGCCACTGGATTGCTTTAAAAATCCTCTCTGCTGAAGGAAAAAACCATTTCATACTGCTCTTTGGTCATCATATATAGCTTTGACAGTAGTTTAAGACAAAAATGTAACAAGCTTAAGTAATACATATCAGCTATAACTATGTCGATGGTATAGAAACACTGTATTTTAGTTTACAGATCACGTTCTAGTATTTTCCATGAAATGTCTACTTAGAAGATGGAGATGGAGATTTTTTTTTTAGCGAAATGTGTTTTTCAACTGCAATATGGAACTGCATTTTCTTGCCTTTTTTTCTTTTTTTAGCCACTCTTTTCAAACAATCAGAAATTTGGCTAATAACTGTTCATACTTCCAACTTCACTTTGCATGCCTGATTCAGCCTCACTTTGGGGGGGAAGACACAGCTATTATAAACTTTTCTATTTGGTGGATTGAAATAAACCTTTTTTCGGTTTTTTTGGCTATAAGATTTCTTTTCTGTTTACATAAATTGGTTCCAATAATGCATTTCCCCCTCCACCCAACCCACCACCAATAGACAGCTAGTATTTGCAGTGTTTTGTATTTATAAACTTGCATTTTATTTAAATGGAGATAAATAAAAGTTTGACTATGAATCACAATTTTGTACGTATGTAGATGGTTGACTTAGTCTTTTGTACTTTTCCAGCCTAAGTGAACTGTTTGAGAAAGTAACCAGTCTCAGAGTGGCCACAAGCTTACTCTGCCAGCTCACAGCTCACTTTCCTCTTCCCTTTGTGCTGGGTCACTGAGAGAGTACCACCCTAGAACAAACAAACCAACAAATCCAGTAGGATCAGCTGGGTTTCAGCTTAGCAAAACCAAGGACTGAAGGACATTTGACTTTTATTTTTGTATTTAAATGACATGAATGTAAAGGGGTTGCTCAGGGTTGTTTTGGAGCCTGTTGAATATTTTTTTGTCTTTGCCTGTGATTTTTATTTTCTAAATGAATACTTCATGTAGCAATCTTGAATATGTCGAGAAGGAAAATGCCAAACGGTTTTGGTAATAAAGTTAGTAGTTAAGTTATGTTACACTAGGTGTTAAAGTACAGAAAGCTTTTATTTGTTAAACCTTGAAGAAACACGTGCCTCAGTTTAGATGTTTTGTCTTATCTTTTCTGCACTAAATAAATAACTGACAGTTTGACCAATCAATGCACCTTTCCAGTGGCAAGACTTGCTTATCGTAAATTCTATTTGTCACAATGCAAGATGTAGTAACTGTAAAATGGAATAAAGTTAAAAAGTTTTCAGGGAATGCAAAAGGTATTAACTTAAAGACAAAACCTTTATTCAGTATGCTTTGCTTCATACTGTAAATAGCTTTTGGGCTTGTGAACCTAATTGTAATCTATCTTTCAGGTATTTTTGTACAAATAAGGGACTGATATTCTGTTTCTTGTAATTAGAAATAAACATTAATACAATGCTATTCATTTTATACTGCTGTTAATATCTGGTTTCTATGTTTAAAACTTTTTTTTGGCTGATTATCAGGCAAAATACTGAAAGGTTCTTAAGGTATTAAACTTGCTACAGTACAGTAATGACCCTGTCATCTCATCGTTGGGGTGTTCCTCCCAACGACACAGCAGCCCATCCACACCTGACCATTCTGTGTGAGTGTAGTGGATGGCCTCCCATAAATTTGCCATGGGATCCACCCAGTGTGCTGAGGGCTATCTTATATTTCTATGGATCCCAAAGGAGCCCCAGAGCTGATGTTTCCCCCCTTTCTCTTTGAGACTAGCTCTTCTCTTTTTCTGGCTATATGTTTATTTGATAAGATAATTTATGCTACTGCTCCTGGGTAATCCTGGGTAATTTCTTGTTTGTAATGTGGTGCAGCCTATTCACTTAAAATATTTTTAAAAGATACTTAATTCCAGCTCCTAAAATGGAATGCGAAGTACCAGAAGTAAATTTAATTTAAAATTTCCAAAGTTGTTAGCTATAGATATGTAGCTTAATAGAACTAATTTGCAATTTCTTGTTAATGGAAACTGACATTACCTTCTTTTCTCAGCATTCTGCCCCCTATTCCATGCTGCCTCTTACGCCTAAAGCTTAGTGGAAATGTTAATAAGAATTTTGGGATGACAAGAAACAGTTAAGAGTCCTGGTAATCAACTGATATATGTGTTTGTTTATTTTTTTTTTAGTTCTAAAAATTCTATTCCGTTCACCTCACCATTAAAAGTTACATCTAGCCACTGCTGAAATGCCAAGTTCTCGATCAGGTTCCCATGTCTTTTATCAGGGGGATATTTCATATCTGCAGACTCATTTCCCACTGTCTGCAAACATCCCCCATCTTGATCATTGCCTCGATCCTTGTACCCCAGCTATTCTAGATCTCTTCTATCCTTGACCAGTCTACAATAGGTGCTTCCACTTTTTCTCTCACTTTCTTCTTAACCCTTCACAATTTGGCTTCCAACCTGATTCCACTGAAGCTGCTCTCTCCAAATTTACTGGAAATCTCTTAGTTGCCAAATCCAGTGGGCTTTTCTGCAGTCGGTGATGCTGTTTATTACTCTCTTCTCCTCGCTGCTGTCTTTTCTCTAGGATACTACTGTCTCGTGGATCTCCTACCTCTCTGACTGCTTCTTCTCAGTCTCCTTTGCTTGATTCTCATCCTGATCATGCCCTCTAACCATAGGTGACTCGTAGGGTTTTGTCCTGAGCCCACTTCTCTTCTCCCTCTATACTACTTCACTCGGTGATCTCATCATCATCCATAGATTTAATTACAATCTCTCTGCTGATGATTCTCAAATCCACCTATCCTGCCCCAAACTCTCTCGTCCCCAGCTGCCTTTCAGACATCTTAATCTGAACATCCAGTAGTCTTCTTAAACTAAACATGTCCAGAACAGAGCTCATTGTCTCTCCCCCACCCCACCTTCTCCATTACTGTAGAGGGCAACATCACCTTCCCAGCCCCTTAGGCTCAGAACCTAGGAGTCATTTCAGATTCCTCTCTCTCTTTCTCTCATCCCCTGTATCCAATGTGTTGCCAAGGTCTGTCGATAATCGCCTTTGCAACATCTCTCCAATATACCCCCTTCTCTCCTCTGACACTGCCACCCTGCTCTGGTGCGGGCCCTTCACTCACACCTTGATTACTACAGTAGCCTATCAGTGGGCTGTCTGCCTCAAATGATTTTCATAAAGCACAGGTCTGATCATGTCATTCTCCTAGTCAGTAAATTCTGGTGCCTCTCTATCACCTACAGGATCAAATAGAAAATGCTCTGCTTGGCATTCAAAGCCCCTCATAACCTAGCCCCCTCTTACCTTTCCAGACTTCTTTACACTTTACTCCCTGCCATATACTCTTTGAATCAGTGACACTGACTTCCTGGCTATTCCAAGAACAAGACACCTCTCACCACTCTGGGCGTTTTCTCCGGCTGTCCCTCATGCCTGCAGTGTTCTCCCTCTGCTCTGACTCCTGACCTTCCTGGCTTTCTTTAAGTCCTAATTAAAATTGCACCTCCTACAGGAAACCTTTCCCAACCCCTCTTAATTCTGGTGCCTTCTCTCTTCGTTATTTCCTACTTATCCTGTAATATAGCTTGCTGTGTAAATACTTGTTTACATATAAATACTTGTTTACATATTGTCTCCCCTATTAAATTGTGAGTTTCCTGCAGGCAGGGTCTGTCTTTTGCCTCTCTTTGTATCTCTAGTGCTTAACACGGTGCCTGGCACATAGTAGGCACTTAATAAGTAAACATATATGTATGTAGAGAGAAGGAGAAAGGGGGAAGGCAGGGCAATTGGGGTTAAGTGATTTGTCCAAGGTCACACAGCTAGTAAGTGTGTCAGGTGTCTGAGGCCGGATTTGAACTCGGATCCTCCTGACTGCAGGCCAGTGTTCTTCTCACTGTGCCACCTAGCTGTCCCTCACTTAATAAATATTAATAGATTACATCAGGTTTAATAAAATTTCTCAAAATGCCATGAAAGTTGCTAAGCAACCATAGAGTTCTAGCTTTGGAGCTGAAAGGGATGTTAGAGGTCATTGAGGCCAGCTCCATTATATAGATGCAGAAGTTGAAGCACAGAGAAGTTAAATGACCACCACTCGTTAGAGTGAACCCAGGAATAACTTTTATCCCCACTTAAACAGATAGAAAAGGATCCTTGACTTTACAGAGATTCCATCAAACAAAATGTCTATTTGCTTTCGAATTCTTTTGGGGGCATAGACTCTGGCCAGAAAGGGCGGGGGGGCGGGGCTTAGAAAGATGGGGATGAGACATTGAACGGAAAAGAAAGCAAATGTTAATTGAATGCATAAATCACCAGCCTCCTTTTACCTTTTCAGGATCCCTTAGGCCAAAACCAAAGGGCCTACTGGTACATCTTCACCTGTAGGACTGGACTCATTTCCTTATCTAGGCAGATCTTAGTTTAGAGTGTGTGTATCAAAGACGGAAATAAGCTACCTTTTTATCTTCTCTATTTTAAGTTTGACTTTTTTAGCTTCTTACCTTGATTTAAGAAATTTCAGTCCTGGGAAAGCAACCTATTGAGTAGAAATGTGATATTGGAATTGTTTCTAAACCACCTTTTCTCATCATTACTAGATATGTTACAGAGATGGCATTTCTCAGTGTCAATTACCAATAGCTGGACAGTCCAGTCTTTGATTGGTTTGCTTGTAATCTGTGAATAACATCATTCAACTCATACCCGTGAGCTTAATTGATGAAATGATTCAATGTCAGCTTGCCTCAAACCCTACTTTACTTTTCAGTTAAAATTGTTGTGTCTGTTTACAGTAAACATGACCACTTCTCCTTTTGGAGTTTTTTTTAATTTTTATTTTTAGTTTGTAACACACAATTCTACATAATTTTGAGTTCCAGATTTTCTTCTCTCCCTCCCCAAGATGGCATGGAATCCCATATAACTTCCATGTATAACTTGGCATTGAATTAATTTACACACTAGTCAAGCTGTGGAGAAGAATTAGGACCAATGGAATGAATCATGAGAAA
>JAQQSZ010003163.1:0-14527 GCA_028646595.1 Phalanger gymnotis
GACATAAGACAATGAGAAATAGAGTTCCTTTTTCTTTTGCATGGAGAAAGGAGGATGATCATTTTGCTTAATTTCACTGGATATTTGCCAAAATGTGTACTACATGGATTATATGTATTAAGGCTAAAGACAAAACTTGGGCTGAGTTCACAAAAAGGAACTCATTAATTAGTTTGTTATTCAATTATGAAGACGTATTAGCTTAATAAGACTTTTGTCTTGTTGAAAACTTTAAATCTACATAACTGCTGTGATTGCTGAGTAATACATGAAAGATTATGAAAAACAGCAGAGGTACCACAAGACTGGAGAAGGGCAAATGCCTCTGCTTTCAAAAAAAAGGGAAGAGATTTTGGAAGAAAAAAATCAAAGCTATTTATAGTCATATAAAATGTTATAAATCACTATTGATTAGAAAAATGCAAATTAAAACAATTCTGAGGTACTACCTCACCTCTGTTAGAAATGACAAATGCTGGAGATGATGAGGAAAAATAGGTGCATTAATAAACTGCTGGTGGAATTGTGAACTGGTCCAACCATTCTGCAGAACAATTTGGAACTCTGCCCAAAGGGCTATAAAAACTTTGGCCCAGCAATACCACTACTAGTTCCGTACCTCAAAAAGATCAGAGAAAAAAGGAAAAGGACCTATATGTACAAAAATACGTATAGTAGCTTTTTTGTGGTAGCAAAGAATTGAAAATTGAGGGGATTTTCATCAATTGAGGAATGGCTAAACAAGTCATGGCATAATATTACGATGGAGTAATATTGTGTTATAAGAAATGATGGGGGGGGTCAGAAAAAGCATGGTAAGACCTATCTGGGATATAATTTTGCATGGTAACAGTAATGTTGTAATGATTATCAACTGTGAAAGACTTGGCTACTCTGATCAACACAATGAGCTGAGACAGTTCCAAATTTCTAGTGATAAAAAAATGCTATCTACCTCCAGAGAGAGAACTGATGAACTCTGAGTGCAAATTGAAGTATAATTTTCTCATTTTGGTTTTTTTTGGCATTTTTAGTGGTATGGCTAATATGGGAATACATTTTGCATGATTTCACATTTATAATTAATTTTATATAATTTTGCTTGCTTTCTCAGTGCATGAGAGAAGGCTGGGAAGGAATGTGGAACTCAAAATTTTAAAAGAAAAGAATTTCTTGTTTTATATTTGTTTAAAATGAATAAAAAAATTTTCAACCAAAATAAATAATTTTAAAGGAAGAGAAAACTGTCTACAAACTATAGGACAACAAACATATCATTTAAGAAATGGTTGGTGAATATCTAGAAAGGGAAGAGGTGATTACAAAGAACAAATATGGCTTCATCAAGATTGGATCATGCCACACTAGCTCCATTTCCTTTTTGGACAAGATTGTTAGACTGATAGATGATGTGGTAGATATAGACGAACTAGAAAATATCTGGACAATACTTAGAAATACTTTTGACTAATTATCTCATGTTATTCTTGTGGAAAAGGTACGTATAGATGGATCTGCTAAAATAATGCAATGAAATTATTTCAAAGGCCTGATTAGATGGTCAGACTTAAAAAGCAGTGGTTAATAGTTCAATGTCAACATATCGGGAAGTTGGCTAATAGTTCAATGTCAACATATCAGGAGGTCTCCAGTGGAGCACCTGAGGAATTCATGCTAGGCCCTGTGCTTTTTTTTAAAATTTTACTTGGTTAAAAGCTCCTCAAATTTGCATGTGAGCACAAAGCTAGATGGGATAGTTAACAAAGTAGGGGATGGTCAAGAATTGTAATTATCTTGATTAGTTTGAGGATTAGGCTTAATTGAAAAAAATAAAATTCAATAGAGGTAAATGTAAAATCTTACATTTAAGCATAAAAAAACTTCATATGTATAAAATAGGAGAAGTATGGTGAGACAGTAGTTGTTCTGAGAAAGACCTGCGGGTTCAATAAGAGACAGCATCATAATATAACAGCCAAGAAATGTAAAAAAAAAAAAAAAAAAAAAACGACATCTTGGATTGTGTTAAGAGGGGAAAAGCTTCCAGGAATAGGTATAATGCTGCTGTACTCTGCCCTCATTATACCTCATCTGAAATATTGCATTCAGTTCTAAGGAATATAATTTTAAAAATACGTTGGTAAACTAGAGGGTATCTGAAGAAAGGTAACTAAGAAACTGAAGGGCCTTGAGCATGTGACATGTGAGAATCAATTGAAATAATTGGGCAAAAAGGTAAACTAGGAGCAAAGGGCAGAATCCACAAAAAGGTAAATTTAGGATACATATTAGGAAAAACTTCCAACCATTAAAATTGCACAAAAGTGGAATGATCTGTCTACACAGGTGGGGAGTCTCCCTCTCCTGGGACATTTTCAAAGAGAAGCTGGAAAAATCATTAAGCAGGTCTAGCAGGGATACTTTTCATTTATGGGTTAAACTAGCTTATCATTAAATTTCCTTCCAACTCTTAAAACCTGTGATTCTGTGAAATTATTGTGTAGATTCCTGTTAAAAATACAAGGTACATGTAATTAATACTTTCTCTCATTAGCAACAAACATTAACTCTGAACCTACTATCTATAAGATGCTTTTCCTGGTGCTGTGGGGAATACAAAGAAGCTTAAGAAATAGTCCTTTTTCCTAAGAAACTTAAAATATGATGCGAAGATAAGACACACACATGAACAGAAAAACGATTTTAAAGCACATTCTTTCTTAATGACACACAGTAATGACTGAATTCAACCGAGGAGACAGAAAATCAATTTTTTAAAAAATGTGGAAGACTAAACATGACCCTCAATAATAAATTTGTTAATAATTACTCCCTCTTTAGGACATTACTGTGTTTTTTTAAAGAAAAAAGAATATTTTATATGAAACCATGATTTTTCATTTCACAAAGCTTGATTTTTAAAAATATATAAAAATTCTGGACATTTCTTTCCAAATTGTCCTACATGACTCTGCTTCTTTCTAAACTTCCTTTTGTTCTATTGCATTTTTTAAAATATTACAATGTCCATCTTGTTTTGGCATTACTTTTGCTGATCCCCTTTTCCTCATCCTTTGACCCCCCCAAAATATAACCAAGAGAAAGAAAGGGGAGAAATTCTTTGTTATAAATAAGCATAGTCAAATAAAATGAATCAATAAAGTGTCCATGTCCAAAAATGTATGTCTTTGCACCTTGTATGTTTTAGCTGTCAATAGGATAAGTAACATGGTTTGTCCTAAGTCCACTGCAAACACAGTTGGTCATTGCTTTGATCAGAATCCTTAAAACTTTCCATTTTTCTTTACAGTGCTGTTGTTCTTGGCTACCTAAGATATCCTTAGATTCCAGTCCTTTTTGTTCTTTTTTTCTTAATCTCCCCTATTACCCACTATTTCAAGATCAGGATCATTCCTTTCCTATTATTATCCTTACTTTTACCTCCCATCTTCCCTATCTCTGCTGGTTTTCCTATTAAGAATGATGTATTTATGCCCCACCTTTTTTCATGATTGTATATTCTTTCTCCTGCATCCCAAATGGGAGAAATACCAAGTCTGACTCTATCCTTCGTATACTAGTTAGTGTCTTTTTCCTTTTAACCTTTCTTCTCTTTCCTATCTTCAAACCTTCAGAACAGAACCAACTCCGAATTCCTTCAATACATTTAAAGTGTTGAAGGGACATGTTTCTTCTAGCTCTCTATTAGAATGTTAGCACTACATCATCATATAGCTTCTTCTGTTTGTTCAAAGCGATCTGCCTTTCTAGGCATCTATCAGCTTTTATGTTTGTATTTCACAGTTGCTACTCAGCTCTGGGTCTTTTCATCAAAAATGCTTGAAATTGCTCTATTCAATTAGCAATCCATTTTCCATCTGTAGGATTCTGAGTAGAGATTTTCCTGGAAAATGATTCTCGGTTGGAATATTGCTACTTATTCTCCTTCAATTCTTTCCTTGAGAGCTTTATTTTATTTCTATTCTCTTGATTCATTTCTTCCAGGTATGGTCATTGTAGAAAATCTACTTTTTCCTTTGAGTGTCTGCTTGCAGTTGTTTTGGAATTTCATTTGCAATAACATTTTTATCCTAGATGGGTTTTCTTTGATTTACTAATCTCTCCAGTTTTAGTTCCTGAATTAGGGTTTTGTGCCAGGAGCCAGCCTCTGCCCCAACCTGACCTATGTTCTTGTGTGGGATGTTAGGCCATCCGTGGTCTCAACAAGATTCCTAGGTTATTGTACTGATCTCACCCTCCTAGGGTTTGAAGCACACATACACCCTTGGTTTTATAGGTTCAGAGGTCTAGAGCTTCAGGTATCTCTCTAGTGTCTCAGGATACAGTCTTTGGGACCTCAGAGTCCCTAGGCTTGGATTGTCTGGGTCTGATCACTGTATCACTGCACTGGTCTAGCTGGCCATTGGTCTAGTCATCACTATATTTTTCCTGCCCCACTGCCATTCCCTGGAGCCAAGATCTCCACTCTGGGGCTTTCTGACCACTCTGGGTCTTTGTGACCACCCTAGAAATCAGGAGAACTCTTAGCGCTTTGCTGCCTGCAGACAGAGCACTATAAACTACATTTGTCCCTGGTAGTCTCTGGTATCGCTGAGAGGCTAACCAACATTAGCTCTAAAGCTAGCATCACTGGGGTGGGGGGGTTGGATTGTGTGTGTGTGTGTGTGTGTGTGTGTGTGTATGTGTGTGTGTATACACAATTAGGGAGAAATTATTCTGTGCAGTTTTGGGGTGGAAGAAATAACTTACCGTACTTTCTCATTGGATTTCTAGAGATCATTATTCCATCTAGTGTGAACCTTAAGGATTTGCTATAGTTGGTACGTGAGATCTAGGAAGCCTGTCTTTCATTCAATAGCTATGTTAGACAGAAGGATCAGCATGTCTTATCTTTTAATCCTAAATTAGATGTAGCAGACATGGACAGATCCACACTTGGGCTAGAGGTCCTGGTCAAAAAATTATTAGGTCTTGGGCCTCAACTGGTTCCTTACAATATTTTTGAGGATGAAACAAGCCCAGAACTAATCTTCATTTGAATGTCAACAGCTTTCATCCAATATCTGGAAAGGGCTCCTTCTGCCACCTACCCCCACCCTCCACCTTTAGAATCCTCCTGTTGAATAGAGGCTGATTCTGAGCATGGCTAGAAAGGTCTTGTTTTCCCTTACCTTTAAGAACATAATCCTTGTCAGGGACTAGTTGTTGGTTGTTAACATATTTGCAGATGTGCTGGAGGAATTTTAGTGCTTTGTCTCTGATCAATAAAAAATAATATAAATAAATGGACCAAAACAACACATATCAAAGTGCTATGGTGGAAAAAGCCATTTTGGAAATCTTCCTTATAGGTAGGGTGGAGAGGTGTGGAAGATTTTGCTTCGGTTCTCCATTTCCATCCCCTTCATTTACCTTTAATTTTTTTATCTTCGCAGGTTAAAGCTGACTTCCCATCCTAAGAGACCAACATAGGCTATCAACTTAAATGATGTCCCTGATAGCTCTGTGGATCAATAGGTATATGGGGCTATTCTTCATCTGAGGTCTGTCAAGGGCCCAAATTATACACAGTGCATGAAAACCACCTACTGAATTTACTGCCTCTGTATCATTAGCCATTGCATGTGACCCATGCTTCTGAATTCATTTCTTAGAAGCTTTAACTAAGTCTTTGATACAGATTTTTCTCCCTTTTCCGTGTGGCTCAGAGGGAATTAGTCAAAGTCTCTTAGTTTCCATATTATGGGCTATGGTCTTGTTTTCCAGAGAAATTCTTTAGTTTTGTTTCTTTCACTGGGATAGAGTCCAATTTCTTAGGATTTCAAAGGGCATTCATTACAATGGTCTAAGAAAAAAGATGAGGATTGAACCATTTACAACTATTTTTGAGTCAGCTCAAGAATCAGAATAATATCCATTTGTAAGAGTGACTAACATCTAGAAGCTTCCTTTCCTAGTTCTAACATGAGGCAAACTGATTCATAATTCTAAGTCTCAGGTTTTCTCCCTCTCTGAAATTGCACTGCACCGATATACTTCTTCGGTAGAATGACAGACAAGTGAAGTAATATATATGTAGAAGCATTTTATATTTTTGGTCACAATAGTGCTATATAAATCTACAGTTATCGCTGTCAAATTTCTATTTCTCAAATTGATCTTGTCTCCGACCACTTCGTAACAAAATGGATATGAATCAAGTATTTTCCAGTGGATGATTAATAATCTCCTGGTTATTAGAGAAAGAAATGACCAGAAGAAACAAAAAAGATGGGCCATTTCCATAACATGAGCTAAGATTAACTGCTGGACAGCCTACCAATTATTCCATTCCAGACCCTTCTCCTTACTTCAAGTGGCACTCACCATCTCTCACCTGGACTATTATAGGAGCCTCCTATAGTTTTTGTTCTTGTTTTTAATTGCTCCTTTGTTAATCCATCCTCACATAATGTCAAATAAATGTTCCTAAGTCTGGCCATGTTATACTTCTATTTGAAAATCAAGAATGACTCCTTAAAATATAAAATTCTAAACCTGGCACTTAAGACCTCTTCATTATTCAGATCCCATCTACCTTTCCAGCCTTATTTCACATTCCTACCCTTCAAGAATTTTTCCACTTTTAAATGGTATCCTAGGGCAGTCGGGGAGCACAGTGGCTAGAATGCCAGACATAAAGTCAGGAAAGGTCATCTTCCTGCGTTCAAATCTGGCCTCAGACAATTACTAGCTGTACCACCCTGGGCAAGACACTTAACCATGTTTGTCTCAGTTTCTTCATCTGTAAAATGAGCTGGAGAAGGAAATGGCAAACCACTCCGGTATCTTTGCCAGGAGAACCTCAAATGAGGTGAAAAAGAGTCAGACATGACTGAAAATGACTAAACAACCACAAATCCTTGCATTGTTAAGAGATTGAGAAGAAGGCCCCCAGCATGCTGGCTAGACCCCCTGTGGCAGATTTATGGGAAGATATGGACCCTAGTGGCACAAGTTGGTCAAGCATGAATGCTTGTACTATTGAATGGAGGCCTCACATCAGTGATATACCAGATTCATTGGTATACTAGAAGATTCAAAAGCACTGCAATTTGAATTAATGAGTATCACATTTGCCCTTAAAGTAATGAAGATGATTTTCCTGTGGGATGGTAGAAATTGTATAATTATTTTATAATGAAACACTATATGTACCTAGTACCTAGATCTTTAAAGTGGTTAATTAATCTATGTAGACTATCCTGCTCACCAAGATGATGATGGGTTTTATTTTAATTACAATTATTACAATCTCCAAATTCATGTCTATGCTTTTAGAAGACATATGTGTTAAATGTCTTCCCTGCACATATTGTTGGGATATTTCTACTTAGTACACAGACCCAAAAGTATATTAAAAAGACCCACCATTTTTACAAGAGTGCATTGCCCCAGTAGATCAAATGTAATGAACTGATAACATAGTTGCCTTAAGTCAAATCATACTTGACCATAGTTCTGCCCTAATGTGTTTTGAAAGGACTGTTTTCCAACATCTTCAAATTTATGCTCAATAATACCCTACTATTCCACATTCTAACATAGTTTAAGGCAAATTATCATTGTGCCATCTTGGCAACACTATCAGTATAATCCACAGCAGCCTGAACTTCAGTTATGGACACAGTTAACTTACTTGTTTCCATACAGCTACACTCATTTTGCCTGCATAGATATGCGATCATTTTTGAGGAGCCAATGACTCTATCCCACCCTTCTTTCTTCACATAAAGTGCCCCTCATAACCATTTGCCTGTACTATAAGGTGCAGTCATTTCAGTTGTGTCCAATTCTTTTGCCATTTCCTTCTCTAGCTCATTTTACAGAAGAGGAAACTAAGGCAAAGAGGGTTAAGTGACATGCCAAAGGTCATATGACTAGTGTCTGAGGCCAGATTTGAACTCAGGACTTCCTGCCTCCAGGTCCAGCACTCTAATCTCTGTGCCACCTAGCTGCTGAATTATTATGGTAGCATCCTACAACATTTAGTCCCTCACTTCTAGCCCAGGGGTACCCTTAGGATTTGTTCTGTGAAGTTTGGATTCAGTCAAAGGACTGCACTGGAGGACCTAAAGGGCCACATGTGGCCTCGAGGCTGAAGCTTCCCCACCTCTATAAGTCCCTCCCTCTCTAATCTATCCTCCACATAATGCCAAATTAATATAAGATGTCCTGGCATTGTAGTTTTAAACTTTAATAACTTGAAATTGCACTAAGATTATAGCCTGTGTATACCTATACATAACCAAGTCACTATCCTATTAAAAAAAGGGATCCCATAAAGTACAAAATCCCCACCCTGGCATTCGAGACTCCCCCATCATCTGGCTCCCAACTGTCTTTCCAGCTTTATGTCATATTCCTACCTTTCACAAATTCTCTGCTCCTTTTTAAGTGACCTACTGGCTGTTTCTGACGTTCCATCTACAACCTCCATGACTGTGCAAAAACATTCTCCAGTGTCTAGAATGTGCTCTATCTTCATGTCTACCTCTTAGAATATTTAGTTTCCTTCAAAGCTCAACTGAGGTGCCACCTCCTATGGGAAGGCCCTCCTGATTCCCCTTTACTTTCTTGTGTACATGTGTTATCCTCCTTTCTTCCCAAATTGTCATTTCCGGGAAGGTAAGGCATCATTCTCTTCTTGTCTTTATATCCACAGTATCTAGTACACTGCCTTGCACGCTGTAGGTACTTAACAAATAGTTATTTTAAAAAATTAAAAATAAGTACTCATTAAATCGAATTGAATGTGATTTCAGTTAACCCATATGTTTGGTTAAACTATTGGTTAAAGCTATCATTAGTAGCGTTGTTCATCTCTATCACCAAACTTGTGGTTAAATATTCTCTGTGGCTATTGGGTTTATCCATCCGAGCTTTGGTAGTATAAAGCCATTGTCATATATTATGACCAACTCTAATCAATTATAACATAGCTGCCTGGAAAAATCATAGCTTAGTCTTGTTATTTGGGCACAAGACAAATTGAAGATTTTGATTTATCCTCTCATCTGTGAGACAGAAGCATTCTCTTCTTTTGTTCAGTCATTGAAGTTATGTCTGATTCTTCATGACTCCATTTGGGGTTTTCTTGGCAAAGCTACTGGAGTAGCTTACCATTTCCTTCTCTAGCTCATTTTATAGATGAGAAAACTGAGGCAAACAGGGTTACATGATTTGCCCAGGGTCACACAGCTAGTAAGTGACTGAGGCCAGATTTGAACTAAGTTCTTCGTGACTCACTCTATTTACAACTCTACCTACCTGCTCATGACTTCCAGGAATCAGTTAAGTCATTTTATACCATTATCCTAAAACAAATAGTTCAATATATGAACTACCCTTACTTGCATGTTCATACAAGAAAAAGCTTTAAAGTTTTCAAAGTTTTGAACACTTCTTATATAAAATCCTGCGGCTCTCTATTAATTCCTCTATCAAATGTAAAATCCTCTGACCTCAAAAGATCAAAGAAAGAGTAAAAATACCAATCGCCATCTCCCTGATTCCTAGTGTTATCCTTCCTGTCTAAATTGTTCCTCCTCCACTCCGCCTTCTGGTTTCCCCAGATTCCTTAAAGACTCAGCTCAGATCCCACCTTCTGTAGGAGATCCTTCCCAGTTCCCTCCCTACGCCCCTCCCTCTGAGATTAACTTCCACTTATTCTATATGAACCTTGAATGCACGTAGCAATTTACACGTTTCTCCCACATAAGACTCAGCTCTTCCAGAGCAAGGAAGGTGGTTTGTTTGTTTGTTTGTTTCTTTGCATCCCTTGTACTTAGCACAGTGTCTGAAAAATAGCAACATTAGATAAATGCTTCTTGACTCGACTCGTGGCTAGGATGCGTTAAGCCTCGCGGTTCTTCTATACTTGCTGAAATCATTAGTCCTCATTTTCATCCTGGCCATTTTCTCCTCTTCTGCCTCATATTTCCCTTCTAGCTCTTAATCTAAGAACTTTAATAAAAATCAGTACTCCTGCCACCTTTCAGACTTCGCTTCCCCTCTGACCACCAATCCTCAGATATATTTTGTCCCCCATGATAACATAAGCTCCTTGAGGGCGGGGACTGCCTCACTTTTTTATTTGCTTCCCCAAGGCTGGACATACAGCAAATGCTAAATAAGTGTTTTTAATTCATTCTTTTCATGTCATTGTTGACAACAATGTTTTCTTTCAATAATCTTTTAACTTTTACCGGAAGTCTAAATGTTGTTCGTCTCGTTACTGTGCTCAGGGCGCCAATGATTTGATCTTTTTTGACCATAAACTAGCCATTCCAGTATGTCTTTTCACCATTTGGACTGACCTGTGTTTATCCATACCAAGTTACATTTTTTACATCATCCCAACAGTTTCTTTTTCTGTTTAAAAGTTTACGACTCAGTGATTTGGAGCTGGCATAGAGCTTTGAGTTATCCATGTAGAACAAATGGCTGATGATGAGGTTATACTTGTCCTGATGTCTTATCTTAAACCTAAAGGCAATGCCATTTAGTCAATGCCAGGCTTTAATAGATTTCAAATGACAATAGACTAATCAAGTGTTCCTGAAATGATTTGGAGTTTATAAGTATAGACTTTATTTTGAGAGTACTTTCCCCAGTTCGACCCTGATAATATTTGGCCGAAAAAAAAAATCAGGGACCAACCTACAGAGTGTCTAGTCATTACAAGTGTGGAAAAAATATGCATTCCCAATAAATGTAGCAGGGAGGAAGCATTTGGAGTCAAAGGACCTGTGTTTGATTCCTGGTTTTTTGTTTCCTACTAGTCCTCACTTTTTTCATCTGTAAAATGGAAAAGTCACACTAGATGATCTTTTAAGGCCCTTCGTAGCTTTCCATCTTTGATCTATAAGCGTATGATGCACAAGAACTAGATTGGACATGGTCTCTTCAGGCTTTGAATATTTAGAAGCAGTCAAATCACACACAATTAATTGGCTTGACCATTCAGCAACCCACATCAATCAAAGATGATTGAAAATACCTCCCAAAAGTCATGTGAAAGCTCACTATTTTTTAAGTTATGCTAACAAAGCTGGATGGGAAGTCGATTTGGATCCCACATCCTTCTACCTTCATGGCCCTCTAAAACCTACATGCTCCAAAAGGAGAATCACCTTCTCTGATAAATCACAATATAATAGAATTTCAGAGTTGGAAAGGACTTTGGTCACCATCTAGTACCACCCATACCTAAAAAAGAATTCCCAGTACAAAGTGCCCGATGAGTATCTCGTGCTATTCTTCTGGGAAAATGGACAGATATGTTGGTCAGACAATGATACAATTAGAATGATTCAGAAATAGTTGAGTGGCTGGACTCAAATAATAGTCATTTATTTTTCCATGTCAACTTGGAAGGCAGTCACCAATGGGCTGCTCCAGGGATCTGTGCTGCCCATACTATTTAACACTTTTGTCAGTGATTCAGACGAAGGGATAGATAGTATCTTTTTCTTTTTTTTTGCTTCCTTCTTTTTTGTTTTATTTTTAATTTGTGGAACAACACAAACATTTGCATAACATAGTACAATGAAAAACGTGATTGTACATTAAACTACAAATCTGCTATACACAACTTGCTATCCTTTTCAAATATATAACAAAATTATAAGTAAATTTCTTTTTTTTCTTCCCTCTCCCCCCCACTCTAGAGATGGCTACCATTAGACACAAATAGGTATACATACACATATATATGTACACACACATATATACATATATACACATCGTATATATGCACACATGTATGCATACATATATACACACACACACACACACAAACATACATATATGGTAAAATTATTCCACTTCTAAAATACTTCTACTTTCTCTGGATGCCAATAGCATCTTTTTATTTTTCAGATGGCACAAAGCTAGGTGGCATAGCTACATATTGGATGAAAGAGTAAGGATCCAAAAAAACCTCTACAGACTAGAAAATAGTGTTGAATATTATGAGATGAAATTGAATGAGGATAAGTGTAAAATTTTACACTTGGGTACCAGAAATCAGTCTGTCCCCTCAGCTCCTGGCAGCTTCTACATTCTGTCTGCTACAAGCAGACTCTCTTCTCACCACCTGTGTTTTCTGTCCCCAGTTCCACCTTTACTCCAGTTACTCTCCTGATTGTTTTGTTTTTATTTTCTTTCTCTCATTACCTTACACTCACTCAAATGAAAAGAAAAAGAAAAAACCCACTACAAATAAGCAGAGTTGAGAAAAACAAATTCTCATATCAGACATGTCTAAAAATATATATTTCATTCTTCATGTCTAGTCCCTAAAGTCCTGCTGTAGTATTCCTCAATTTTCTGATATTCCTTCTCTCTCCTCTTCCTCACCAGCTTCAAATATTATTAATAAAAGTCACATAACCATCAACTTTATCTCTAACTTAGGATGCCAAATCCAAAAATCGCACCCTTCCATTAGGTATAGTCCTCAACAATTCTTATATGATCTTCCTATAGTCCCCAAATAGTTATTTGATTTTTAATTTCTCAGTTATAACCTTCAATACTAGGAAAACAGTAATGCAAATGAACTGACAGACTCCAATTCTCTGCAACCACCATTGCCTCAGTCATGCACCTTCAGACAGGTCTTCTCAACTTATTTATCTGAACAGCAGTTCTCTCTCAGGTCCTCAGAGTGAACGATATCTCTCCTTAACATGTTTATCTGAAGAGCCATTTCTTCTTATCTGATTATCCATTTTCCTGACACAACTGTTCTTTTTTGTCCCTTTTTTAGCAAACAAACTGTTCATATATGAAAAGGCAATAACATTATTTGCTTTAAAATGTCATGTTGACAGGTGTATGGAGGATGGGTTGTAGAAGGAAGACTTGAGTGAGAAAGAGCAATTAGGAGGCGATTGAAACAATGCAGAAACAGTTGATAAAGGCCTGAACTAAAGTGGTGGCCATATAAGAAGAGCCAATGGAATGGATGCAACTGATGTCATAAAGTTAGAATCAATAAGAGTTGGCAAGGGATTGGATTTATAGAAGGAAGAGCGTTAGTGATGTCTACAATGTTGTAAACCTGGGTAACTGATACCCTTGACAAAAAGAGGGACATTCAGAGAAGAGGTTGTCCAATTGGCAAAAAAAAAAAATAATAGCATGAGATATGGACTTTGTCCTATCATATGTGGTATAATGAGAAGGAACACTAAATTTGATGTCAATGGATGTGGGTTTGTAACCATCTTTTTGACCTTGGACAAGTCAGTTCACATCTTTGCTTGGAGTTTCCTCTTCTGTAAAATAAATGTGTACAATGAGATGTTCTTCAAAGTGCTTTTCAGTTCTAAATCCTGTGGCCAGTTTTCCATGATCTGTACTGTACTGTACAAGATACCTCTCCCAAAAAGGAAAGAAAAGATTTAAAATTTATCAGTGATGCAAAATCCAATATCCACTGCCAATGGACATCTTAATGTCAGAGTAGCTTGGTCACATCTTATACATGGAGTGTATCAGAACCACTCCCAAATAATTTCCTATGGTCAGCTTCATGATAGAAAGGGTACTATTGGGGGTGGGGGTTCCCATTAAATGATACTCAAAGGCAAATTCAGGGGCATGTAGCATCTGTCCTCAATCATGGGAATGCATGGAGAAAATGCGTTGTGCATGCCATATGTACTTTATTTTCCAGTGGAGTGCCTCAGGGAACTCCAGTGGTTCATTCAACACAATTCAGCAGTTTGGAAAGCACCTTGTACAACTTGAGGTGGTCATGTGTTGGAGTGCAAAGGGGCTGCAGTGCCAATGGCAGAATTATTGGGAGATATATACACACATGTGTATATATATATATATATATGTACATATATATATATACGGATGGAGAGAGAGAGAGAGAGAGAGAGAGAGAGAGAGAGAGAGAGATGTGGCACTATAATCTGACTATAACAAAAAGGCCACCAAGAAGATATACGCTTCTATAGCTTGATACATACATGCACAAAATAAGAGCCCAATATTAAAAATCACTCTAAAATTATAAAGATTTTCACGGTGCTTTGGGCAACTTTAACAGAATCTTTACATTTATAGTCTTTCTCTCCTAATTGCAATATCCTTTCTGACCATGATTATGATATGATAATTCTCTTGTATTACCACAGAACTTTGTATTTTAAAAAAGAGGCATCATGACATAGTAGATAGAGAGTACCAGCCCCCTAGTCAAAAAGACCTGGGTTCTATGACACATATTGGCTTGTGACCCTGGGCAAGTCACAATGTCTCAGTGCTTGGGGAAAGAAGACAGGGAGGGAAAGAAGAGAGGGAGGGAGAAAGAAAGACAGACAGACAGAAAGAGAGAGAAAGAAACAAAGAAACAAAGAAAAGAAAGGAAGGAAGGAAGGAAGGAAGGAAGGAAGGAAGGAAGGAAGGAAGGAAGGAAGGAAGGAAGGAAGGAAGGAAGGAAGGA
>JAQQSZ010003164.1:0-14527 GCA_028646595.1 Phalanger gymnotis
GGAGGTCCGTGTGGGACAGACCTTACCCAGAGACCATCCAGGCTGTCCTGGGTTGGGGCCCTGCTTCCCTCTGCCACTTTGTGGGTTCTGCAGCTCTAGAATTGGTTCAGAGCCATTGTTTTATAGGTTTTTGGAGGAACTTGGTGGGGAGCTCACGCCAGTCACTGCTTCCCAGCCGCCATCTTGGCTCCGCCCCCCCATGACCATTTCTTCTACTGGATTCAAATCAAAAGTGAAGGACCCTGGAGTTCATTGCAGTAGGTAAAGCACTTAGATAATTACAAAGACAGCAGGAAGAGTAAATGGCATCTGTTTCATTGTTTGGTGCTTTTAGAATTTTGATTATGATAGTTTATGTTATGGTATTATAATGATGTAATGGCATAGAGTTAAAGCAAGAGGAATGCAATAAACAATGTTTAAGGTATTTCTACTCTCTGATAGTGGCAGAGAGAGATAATCCAAAGGAGCGTCAATAAAACCATGAACTCAAAAAATACTCTTGAGAATCATGGCATAGGGATATTCTACCAAGGGGGTACATCCCCTGCAGAACAGGCCACACTAAGTCCAAGTCAGGCAAGCCAATGGGCAGCAGCCTGGTTAAGTATACAGTTATCCCTTCCACATTGTGACTTCCTCCATCACAATTTTGATATATCATGGGTCTGCAAAATAAATTAAATGGGAATTTTGGGGGAGTTTTGTGGAACATTCAGATGACATGCAAAGGCTAGCAGGCAACACAGAAAAAATTTAGAAACTCAAAATGCAGAAAATATATGTGTAGTATTATATAATATCAACTGAAATTTTACAATAAGGCATTGTAAACACCCCATAAAAGAAAAAGAAAAAAAAATCATACTTTTTCTGGTACAAAGGGAGAACCAAAAATATTTATGTGAATTTTCCAGGTCATGGGGACACCACACACCTAACCTCCATGATGTAGAAAGGAAAACTGTACTTGAGTTCTTAAAAGAGAACATTCTATCTCCACTGAGAGTAGTGAATGCAGTTCATCCCAAGCTGTATCCAAATTTTGGTACTTTATACCCATGTGACCAACTCATTTCATTTCTCTAGGACTCAATTAACTCATCTACAAAATGAAGGGGTAAGACTAGCTAATGTCTAAGGTCACTTCCAGTCCTACCTTCATGAGCCTAAGCATTCAATCTGTTTGGGTCAAACCCAGAAACATAGGGGAGTTGTAGCTATTTGATAATAAAAATTTGACAACTCATCCCTGCTTAGAAGTAGTATTGGACTCATGGGAAATAATGCAAAAGAAATGCAATGAAAAAGAAATTTTTTCAATGCAAAAGAAATTTTAAATAGCTCACTTCAGGCCAATACAGCTGACCTCTTGGGCACAGCTCAATTGGTAACTCCCCTGACTGGAAAACCAAAATTGGCAACACACTTATCAATTATTGCCTGATTTCAAGTGTTAGTACCTTATAATAGAGAATTCAAGTCACCAATTTGTAACCCTTTTCAGTACTGTTTGTCTGTTCTTATTCTCAACACAGACAAAACTCAGACAATAACTGCCATCATTAAGCTTTGGCAAAAATGAGAAGCAATAAGCTTGCAGTTAGGAGATGTCTTTTGCAGGGATTTGAGCTTCAGGGATGTTTTGTCTTAACAGCTAGGCACCTGGAAAATGGTTTCACTTTCTGTGTCAATTGAGAGGGGGCAGGGTTAGCCTTTCAGAATTGAAGACCAATCATTTTTCAATACAAAAGGAAACAGACTTATCTTTCCCAAGCAAGGATCATTTCTGTGTTAGGCATTTGCAGCTTAAGTTAAGCATTAGATGAATTGCTTTAACTCATAAGAACTATTCTTGCAATTTATGAATACTAATACTATGTGGTACAACCCTGAAGCAATCAGAACTTTCCCAGGGGGAAGGCAAAATGAACTAGGATAAGAGTAATGAATGAGCATGCACTGACAAATTGTTTTAAAGAAAATCCAAAACATAACATAGCCATTCATTAAAGAACTAGAATTGAAGAAACTTTTGGGGTAGATGACAAACTTAAAAGTTTATCCTATCTATATAGCTTGTTTATGCATGGTTGTTTGCGTACTCTTTCCCCAGTTAAATTCAGCTCTTTAAGATCAGGAATTGACTTTTGCCTTTCTTTGTATCTTGAGCACTTAGCACAGTGCCTTGAACACAGTAGTTCTTAATAAGTATTTATTGACTGATTCAGTCTTTACTAGCAAACTTTTAAAAAAGGAAATGAAAAAAAAATATATGTTCACTTTCTCCCAAATTCTTACTTGTTTTCATTATTTAGGTTTTTCCTGCCTGAAACTTTGTATTCATTTGGCTTTAGAGCAGGTAACTCTCCTTTCCACTTACTCATCTACTTAAATCTGTGCAGCAGATGTCTCTGGAGACTTGACACTTAAGGGACCATCATATGAATCCAAATTATCACCAAGGAGACATTTTTTTCTTTAGAGTTCACAATACTCTACCTGTTCAATTTCTCCAGCTCCCTTTCTATCTTGTCTATGGTCTGCTTGGCTTGCATTCTAGCCCCTCTAATAGACAACATAGTGAAATGTGTCTTATTGGGTCCTTGTACAAACTGGAAGAAAATCAGTCTACCTTTTCTTCCAAGCCTCCCCACAATCTACTGTATTAAAACTAGAGTGGGCCAGCTACTTTCACGTATAATGTGAGCTAATAATTAAGCCAGCAATTCCTTCAGAAACTGTTTCACACACCACATGTAAAGTTGCCTTATCCCTTCTGGAACAGAACTGAAAATTGAACAGAAAATTAACTTGTTTCATCATAATCCTTTAAAAAAAGATGAGAAAAAGCAGAACTTTAGCCTTGTGACATTTGCTAATGTTCTTAGAATGAAAGCAATGTGAAAAACAGTAGCATATCATTTTTCCTTTATTTTGATAATTTTATATGTAGTATTTTTGTCTCTATTGATTTTTCAAGTGAATTCAGATCATAGTTACAGTTGATGCTGGGGTCACTCTATATTGTATGCATTTGGAAACTGGCAAACAGATTCTAAAATCCACTCTATGGGTAGGAAAGCTTTTGGGAAAATGCCAATGTATTATAAATGGAGCTGGACAAGTACTTTTTTAAGAGATAGAAATATTCCACTTCTGGCTCCATAGGGCTCTATTCTTATGACTTCAGATAAGTGAGGTAAACTCTCAACATCACTGAACCACCTTAACAGTAAGTAAGTAAATAAGTTAATAGATAGACAGATAGATTAACAGTATTTGTCCCACTTATATCACAATATAATAAGGATTAAATCATATAATGGATGTGAAAGCTCTTTGAAAACTGAAAAATGCTACATGAATTTAAGATATTCCTGTTATCATTTACAACTAAAAGGATTCCTAAACATTCATGAAGGAAACTGAGGATAAACAATTTGCTGGAATATAAATCCCTCCAACCAACAAATATTTAATTAATACTTATGGCTAATTAATACTATGGCTAGCAATGTGCCAGCCACCTTCCTCTAATCCACTATTTATGATTTCATCCTAATGGGAAGCTTCTGGCATGTCAAACTTCCAGTGTGGAAAGTCCCTCTACTAAGGTGGATTTGCTCTAGCTTTCTGACTTTTAATCTAAGAAAGTTGACTGGGGGCACTGATAGAAAAAGCATCAACAAATGTTAAGGTCTATCAGCATCAGATATTGATGTAATTACATGGCAAGGCAAAAGTAACAAGATTCAATTCAATTCAGCAATATTTAATTAGTATTTATGTGAGGAAAGTTACTATAATAGTAGATGGTAAAATTTTATTTTCCAGAGGTGGGGGGAAAGAGAAGACCTGTGATTTCATCCAGTATAGAGAATTCTCCATGATAATTTTTCCACTAACTAATGGTGGTCTTAGCATTGCCTACAGCACTGGAAGGTTAAATGCCTTGCCAATGGTCACAAGGTTAATGTGTGTGTTTGGGCTATGATTTGAACCCAAATCTCCCCCACTATAAGACTAGCCTTTTATGCATTAGACCATAAAGATTTTTGAAAACAACAACAAAACATTCCCTGCCTTCAGTGAACTTATATTCTACTGGAATGGGTGCAATCTATATATGGATGAGTAGAAAATTCAAGCAGGGAAATGGTACTATGACTAGGAAATTCAGGAGAGTCTTCTCATTGGAAGCACCACCTGGGCTGACCTTTGAAGGAAACTCAGGATTGTAAGATGCCCAAGTGAGGACAAATTGCATTTTAGGTAGAAGGGAGAGCTGATCAAAAGATATATAGACAACTCAACAGCCTATGAAATGCTAGTACTATAATTATAAAAGTATCTGTAGCTAGAGAAAGGATAAAATTAACTATCAGCGCAATTAGGAAATCTTCATAAGGTTGTGGGTTTTGAACTGGACCTTGAAAGATGTTCAATTAATTGATTATGAGGGATACTAAACCAAGATAAAAGTAGTACCAGAAGGAATTCATGGTAAGAAAATTGGCTCTGCAAGCTAGACTTTATATTTGCTGCAGCATGTAGTCCTATGACTACCATTAACATTTTCTAATACTTCATGTGGGCCCAGATTCTTAAACACTATACTTGTGGAAGCTATACAAGCCCTATGAGGGCAGTGGGCAGTATTTCAGCCACAAGTTGTAGAAGATCTCACCAGTGAGGGTTTTTAATATGGCACATAGACCCTTTGATTTCAGCAGGTATATAAATTTGGGTAGCATGGATCCCTTTGTCTATCTGATAAAAATCGTGGAGCCCTTTTCAGAATAATGTTTTTAAATGCATAAAATAAAATAGAAGGAAATGAACTATACTTAAAGATGATGTAATTTTTACTATCCAATAATGGTACATTCTGAAGTTCTCAAGCTTTCCCTTGGAAGAAGCACAAGTAAGAGATAATAACACCACCAAAATTATACACAGATTCTCAACTCAACAATGCTCTGCCAGTAATGTTACTTATGATAATAAAAACCACAGGAGCGAATAGCCCTGAGTCAGGAACAACTAATTCAGAGTTTAGTGATCCGTGTTTTACTCAGGGTCATTCCTCTTTCTAGACTACTCCAGGCCTCCTAAGAGCCTGAATATAATTTGAGACATTCGTATTTGAGGGGAGTAATGCTGGGAGACTCTGAGACTAGCTTGTCAATTTTTAGCCCTAACAAGGTATGTAAAAGCCATGTACCCTACTATTTTTTAGGAAATATACAAACTTTAGAACTCCTGAAAAATCCCACCAAACTCCAACTCTAAATATCATAAAATAAAATCACTTTCACCTTCAAAGTTCATTCACTGATTAAATGCTGGGTACTTGTTAACTGATGTTAACTTGTTAACATCACATGAGAAATAGTTATACAAGACTCTGTTAATTTCTCCCTTTTGTTATTGCTGTTGTTGAGTCATTTTTCAGTCATGTCTAACTCTTCATGACCCATTAGCAAAGACACTGGAGTAGTTTGCCATTTCCTTCTTCATCCCGTTTTATAGATGAGGAACTGAGGCGCACAGGGTTAAATGACTCGTCCAAGGTAACATAGCTGTTAATGTGTGAGGATGGGGTGGGGAGCCTGTGGCCTCAAGGTCACATGTGGCCCTCTAGGTCCTTGAGCGAGGCCTTCTGACTGAATCCAAGTTTTACAGAACAAATCCTTTTAGTAAGGGGATTTGTTCTGTGAAGTTTGGATTCAGTCAATGGGCCACATTTGAGGACCTAGAGGGCCACATAGGGCCTTAAGGCCACGGGTTCCCCACCCTTGATCTGAGGACTCATTTGAATTCAGGTCTTTCTGACTCCAGGCCCAGGCCTCTGTCCACAATGCTCACTGCCCTGGATACAAAGTATAAGAAGCTAATTTGACTATACAATTCATTTGAACTCTTACACCACCTTGAACATCATTCATTGTTTAATCTCTACTTCCTATCTCTCGACAGACAATGTGGCATCCTAGATAGCCTTACGGTATCTAGCATCCAGAATAATGTCTTGTTCAAAAATGACTGGTGCTAATAATAATGTTATAAATCTGAGTCATTAACATAGATAATAATAACTGACATTTCTATGGTGATTTAAATTTTGTGAATGATTATGCATGCATTTTCTTATTTGAGATCTATAAAAAGCCTGTGATATAAGTGCTACTTATATTATTATATCCATTTTACAGATGCAAAAACAGAGGCTGGGAAAGGGTAAGTGACTTGGGCATGGTCATCCTGACCAATTTAAAGCCAATATGAACCTAGATCTATTGCATGCCCAGCCCAGTAGCAAAGTTCCAATAACTGAGTCTTGGAGAATTCCCTTTCACTTAAATAAGCAATTTCAAGCAAAAAAAAAAAAAAAAACTTGAAAAAAATTGAGGCTGGAGCTAACTTGTAGAGGGCTTTTTCCTTTCAAGCCAATGGGGATTTTATCTTAGAGGCTATAGAAAATCACCAGAGATTTTTGAGGAAGAGGGTGACTTGTTCAGGGAAAAGCAGAAGAAAGGTTTTTTGGCAGCTGACATAAAGATGGATTAGAGATGAGGAGAAAGTAGATATGGGAATAGTATTTCGAAGGCTACAGTGGTAAATGTTTTGTTTTGTTTTAAGTGTAAGGAAGAGCATGAAAAAATGACAAATCTTGTGTAGGTGAAGTAGACATGGTTGGGTGATTGTCTCTTCTGATGCTTACTACTTTTGTAACCTTGAACAAGTCCATCAACCTTCAGGCACAGTTTCCAAAGTGTAAAATGAAAATTATAGGATGTTATAGCTGCAAGAGACCTTAGAAGGCATATAGTCCAACCTTGTCATTTTACAGAGGAAGAAAGTGAGGCCCAGAGGATTGCCCAAGGTCACACAGTTACTGAGTAACATTTGGAATCAAGTTCTTTGATTCCCAGTCCATCTTTTTTTTCCTGAGAATCAACATGGACTAGAGAGACTCTAAGGTCCCTTCTAGCTCTGCATCTATCCCTATGTTGCCAACTGATTGGATTTGGGGTTGGGTATAAGGGGAAGTAAAGAAGACAGGATGACAAGTAGAAGACACGAGACAGCTAATGAAGTATAGGGAAGGTACAGCCAGACAGAGAGAAGGAGCAGAACAGACAATGTCAAGAAACCTTTAATAAAACTGAGCAACATTATTTAAGATGGAAAATAATATAATCCATATGGAGGGGGTGAGACATAAAACTAACTTCAAGAAGAACTTCAAAAAAGAACCCTATTTTATACTGACCGAAGAGGAAAATCAACTCTCTTACCATTCCACCTTAAAATACTGCAGCATCCTAGACAATAAGTCCGGGAAGCTGAGCCTCGAACTGACAGCTATTCAAAAGAGCTTACCAGTGGCCCAAGGCAAATGTTGTAATTGTGGGCTACTTAAAACCTGTAAGCATCTGTCCAGATAAGCTTGTAAATTAGCACTACTAGTGTTTGGAGGTTATTATTAAAGTGAAAAGGCTTGAAGAAAACCTCAAGACCCTGGTTTCCCCAGGGTGTTTTTTTTTTTTCTTAATGTAATCTATTCTCTGCAACTTGATGTCAAACAGCTTGTATGGTTTTATGCTTTGGCAATCACTACTCTAAAGATGAAAGGAAATGTTTGCTCGGTTTTAATTGGGGTGTAGGTTTTTTTTAATAATCTTTTGCTACTAATCTTTGGTTCAAATTATGATTTGATGGTTCTTTAAGATTCTGTTCTAATTGCATGCTACTGATCTTCTGAAAGAAAGATGAATTGGTCCTCTGGGTAGTTTTTTTTTTTCATTCCTTTTTCCATTTCACACATTTACAACAGGCTTTCTCCCCCACCCCCAATTAATTACTTTTTAGATACTCTCTATGCCCCAGTTTCCACATTTCTTCGCAATATGGGAAACTGATCACTTTTAATTTTAATCAGAGCTATCATGACTTTTAAAAACTTTATCTTAGGCTCTACAGCCCTTCTTCCAGTGAGAATATCTGTTATTTTCAGTTTTTGAATTTTTTCCATAGATTTCACTATTTTTGCCTTAGGCAGGCTGGGATGTTGAGATTTCATTTAATTCCAATCTCCATAAAAGTGCAGATGTCTGGTCCTATAGGTATGACTATAGGAAACTGGCTTTAAGCAGGTGTATCAATTCTCTTAGGCCACTTCAGTCTAGTTAATTTTCTACTTCTTGGGTGATCTTAATGCTTGCCTTATGGCCCCAGTGTGCTCTCTCTCACCCCATCGCTTTACCAAATAAATAACGTTTCATTTACCTTGAAAATATAAGTAGGTTTTCAAATAGGATCCCCTTAAGAAATATGGTAGTAAGAATGTGTGTGGCCAATTGCTTTAAGAAGAAAAGGTGTGTGTGTGTATGTGTGTGTGTGTGTGTGTGTAAGCATGTGAATGTTGTGGAGGATATTAAGTCAAAGGATATGAGCACATAGTCCTCAAAGTAAGAAATCTAAGTAATCAAATGTCATACAAAAACAGAAATATTCCAAATGATTATTAATTAGAAGAATACAAATTAAAACTACTCCAAGGTTCCACCTTCTACCTATTTGATTGGCCAGTATGATGGGGCGGGGGGGGGGGGGGGGGGGGGGGGGGAGAAGAAAATGACCAGCATGGGAAAGCAATGAGAATACAAGTACAGGGCTGGTGCAGCTATGAATCAGAAGAGTCAGTCTGAAAAGTAGTTTGGAACTATGCTTCAAAAGTCAAAGTGTGCAAACCCTTTGAACAAGAAGTATTGTTATAGGGCCTACTTATATCTTAAGGAGATCCAAAAAAGAAGAAAAGCTCCTAAATGTATAGAAATATTTCTAATTGAGCTTATTAGCAGCAAAGAAGTGGAAACAAAAGGGGTGCCCATCAACTGAGGAAATGCTGAACAGAATGTGGCATAAGAATGTAATTGAATACTACTACACCATAAGAAAAGAAAGAAAATGGATAATCCAGAGAAATCTGAGTAAACTTGTATAAAAATAATACAGAGTGAAGGAAATAGAAGCAGACAAAAGGATATGTACAGTGATAACAGTATTGTAAAGAAAAACGACTTGGAAAGACTTAAAAACTCTTATTGATGCAATGAACATTTATAACTCCTGACAGAAGTGGGGATGTGCCTAAGATGCAGAAGTGACTGCATTTTGGGACATGGAAAATTTGAGGACTTGTTTTGTGTGACTGTGCTCATTTGTTACAAAGTTATGTTTTGAATCCTGCCTGAGACACTAGCTTTCTGATGTTGAGCAAAGTATTTAACCTCTCAGCCTCAGTTTCCTTATCTTTAAAATGGGGGATAATAATAGTGCCTACATCTCAGGGTTGTTATGAAGATCAAAAGAAATAATGTATATAAAACTTTACAAGATTTAAAGCCCTATATAAATGCTAATTATTATTGTTATCATATTGTAGTATATTATATTACATTATGTTATGACATATTACATTATAGCATGTCAAATCATACTACATATAAGGGAACTTATATTCAGCAAGATAACCAGCATGTCCAAGGTCCCACAGCCAGTGAGCATTTAAAACTAGATAAGACTAAAACCCAGGTCTTCATGAATCCAAGATCAGAACTCTAACCACTAAGCAATGTTGTAGTAATTACAACATGCTATTGTGTGTAGAGTTTAAAAAAACTCAATAAATATTTATTAAATAAATGTTGACTAACTATTTCCAAAGTTAGAATAAGAATTGGCCTGTAGTCCAGTAAAATTGATCAATTCATAATCCGATCAGATCCAAACCTCACAGAGACCTCAGAGGTGATCTAGTACAACCGCCCCACCCCCGCATTCAAGATGATGAAAATGAAGGCCAGACAGATTTCAAAACAACTTACCCAAGATCCCACAGGTAACATGTGAGATAGAATTTAAACTTGGGGCCTGTTGACTTCATGTATACTAGCACTCTTCCCTCTATACTACACTGTAATTTGCTGATGTGGCTCCTCATATGACAAGTAAGCTAGAATTAGAGACTTATTGTCATATTTGAGGGGTAAGTGCTCTGTATCCTAATAGATATGACCCAGATTTCTGCTCAAATATTTGAGGACCATAGAAAATATAGCTAGAAAGCATCATAGAGTTTTTGAAAAGAGCCAGAGGACCCGGGTATGAATCCTGACTCTGGTACTTGCTAGCTGGTAACTTTGAGAAAGTCATTCAACACCTTTGGGTCTCAATTTCCTCATCTGTGAAATAAGGAGAATAGACTAGGAGACAGCAGAGACCCCTTTGTGTCTGTGTCTATGATCTCAACAAAACTATTCATTTTACAAATTGTGCAATTTAAGCCCAAAGTTAAGGAAGTGACTTAACTTATACTACTCAAGTGTAATTGGCAGAGCAAGGTTTGGAGCTCATATCTTCTAGTCCAACATTAGGCTAATCTATATACAGCCATGACATGATAGGGGGGCCTAGTAACAGAACTGATGTCAATGACCCAAACATTTAGAGTAAAATGATGTAATACCTTAAGATCAGTGTAGTAGAAGAGGTGCTGTCCCTAGAGTTAGGAAGATCTGAGTTTGAATCCTGCCTGCCTCAAGCATTGTCACTTAGCTTTGCTCAGTCTCAGTTTCCTCATCTAAAAAAACAATACTAATTCTGTAAGGCTGTTGAGAGGATCAAATGATACATAGGTAAAGCATTTTGCAATCCTTAAAGTGTTATATAAACATCAGCCATTATTGTTATCTCATTTAACCTCCCAGCCTCAGTTTCCCCATCCAAAAATGGGGAAAACAGTATCTACTTCAAAAAGTTTCAAGTCATAAAGCACAGCACAAATGTCAGTTTTTATTGTTATTATCATGTCACTTGTCACAGTCGAAAGAGTACCAAATTTGAAATTGGAAGATTCTGGTTCAAATGCTCACTTAGCTACTTGTTATCTATATGGCTCTCCTCTCTGAGGCTCATATTTCTCATCTGTCAAATGAGAGCATTGAGCTTTGTGCCTCTTATAGCACTTCCAGCTTTAATCTGAGATCCTATCATCCTAAACACTCTAAGTATCCTGGGATGAATGTGAGTACATTGCTACAACAAATCAAAAAATGGGTTTGTCATGAATTATATATTACCAAAGTTAATTTTGTATTGTGCTAAATAACAATCAATGGAAAAATGAGCCGAACGTGATGCAATTTTATTTTACACATATCCTTTCATAACGTTGCAGCCCTAAACAATTCCTGGAGTTGCTATAATACAATTACTGAAGGAAAGGATCGATTCCAACGCAAAATAAATATATAGCCAAGAAATGAATATTTTTCAGGTGAAAAATTAAAAGGAAAATATTTAATCATATTATAACTTATCTAGCAATATTATGTCTCTTATATGTTATTCTAAAAATAGAAAAACATTCTTATCTTTAAAATGAGGGAGATAGATAAATGTGAAGATCATGTCTGGATCTTTAAAAAAAAGATTCTAGGACTATATGAAATGGCAAGAATAATAAAACATGGTACTGTATCAATGATGATGAAACTGAAGAAATAAAATTCAACTGAAGATGTAGTAAAGAAGAAAAAGGAGACTGGTGAAAAACAAGGTATCAGCAACATCTAAAGGAATTTTCACATGTGGATGAATAGAAATGCACATGTGTGTGGGTACGTGTGTGTGTGTGAACGTGTATGTGTGTGTGTGTGGATGTGCATGTGTGTCTGTGTACAAAAATAAATTTTCTTTGCAACTTGATAGTCTTATAGAATACCTTACAGCACTAAGATGTGAAGTGACTTGCTTAAGATCTCAATGTGTCAGAGTTGGGAACTTAAGTCTTCCGGGCTCTGAAGCCAGCCTTCTATCCACTACTCCACATTGACACTCTATCATGATATATTTGTAAATAAACTGTATTTTAATCAATGTTTCTTGTTTTTAATAATGAAGAGGTTGTGTGGACTTTGTTACAGGTATAAGTGAAGCTTAATTTAAACAATTATTTTCTATCAAAGTACTCATAAAGCTTTAAGCATATGGATTACCGTTTCCTCTTTTTTTTTTTGTATTGACAAATAAAGACAGCATGGAAACAAGGGACCTACATGGGAAAATACTAAAGATCTGAAAAAATTAGGGAGCATATAGCATAATGTTTATATTTGTGGAATTCACTGTGCCTTTTCTGTAATAAGAGGAAATGAGCTGTACAAATTAAAACATTCTGTGTTGTAGAATGGAGAGTACAGATAAGGTAATCTCACAGGGCCTTTCTGACTCTGACTCTTTGAGATAAATTTCTCAAAAAGGAAACCTGATGTCAAGGAGCTTGTTCCTAAGCAAATTCTAGTTTTGAAAGGTTTTATAGTCCTTTTTTACGTAGCATTTGTCTCTCTCTTTCTTTAGGTAGACTGCTTTCTTCCTTTCTCTTTTCCTATTTAAATCTTTCCCATGATAACCATTTTATTTTTATTTTTCCTGCACATCTTTAAAACTCCAAATCAAATCCTGCCTCCTCAGTAACTTATTCCAAGCTAGACAAGATTGCAGTGATAACAGTTATTATCATTATCATCCATCATTATCATGGCCAGAGCACAGTTTTTGTTATTGTTATTAAATTGGTACATTGTGGTTGATCCCAAAATTTCTAAAATACCAACAACGAAATCTATATAGTAAAAGAATTCAACTCTTTGGGATACTAGAATGTACTTCAATCAAATCTAGAACTACAATTCAGGGAATACTCTAGACAGCGTAGTCATTGAAAATTTATAGCCCCGTGAATAAGTACAACAAACCTACAGCAAAGTGAGAACAAAAATGGGAGGATTATTGAGCAGAAAAGACTGAGCTTTAAGCTAGCAGGGATCAGGCAGGGCCAGGACTCACTAGAAGGCTTCTTATTCTCTCAGAGAGAAAAATCAAATAAAGCAAGGATTCTCACTTAGTGAATGTATTGTGTGGGGCAAAGAGCCAACTGATGACCAGCCTTATTCTTGTATCCCTCCTGATAGTAAATTTCTGAGACAGCAACATACACACTCTGGCCAATCTTCGTGAGTACAAAGCAGACAATGAGCTTAGATAACAGCTGCTATTTAAATAGGGCATGAAGGTTGACCAGACACTTTACATCCATTAATGTCTCATTTGATCCTCACTACAACCTTGTCGGGGATGCACTATAGGTATATGTTATCCCCATTTTGCAAGTGATGATGCTGAAACATAAAGTGCTTAAGTGATTTGCCTACAACTAATGAGTATCAGAAGCAGGTTCAGAATGCAAATGTCTGGATGGCCTAGTTTACCTCCATCCCTTGTAAAACTGGTTCAACCAAATGCTGTCAACAAAACATATATACTTAATGTTTCAGAGGATACAGTATAGATATGGATGACATTGATATAGATGTTCAGGGTAGGTCTGATGCCAAAGCCCTGTCAGGTCAGGTTTCATTTTGGGACAAAAATGAAAAACTTGTAGTCATCGAATAGGTAATATAAAGGATTTTTCATAATCCTAAAGTAGTAAAGACATAAAACAAAGAAATGATAGCACTTAGTACTTAGCCCCTTTCACATCCCTATGGAAATATGTCTGGGGAGGAGGGTAAACTATGGGGACATTCACAGAGTGAGAGGGGCGTGGATTTCACATGGGTGGGATGTTTTGTGTCCTTAGGTAACCAGGAAGCTGTATTAAGAGACAGTGGGGCCAACCAAGTATTGGATGCAGTTCTATGGACTTTTTAGGGGAAAATGATCCTTGTTAGAAATTTGGAAAATAATAACTGTAGATTCTAGTTCTTTCACAGCATTTTCTGGTGGCAAGAAAGGAAACATGGGGGCGGAACCAAGATGGCAACTGGAAAGCAGTAACTGCCGTGAGCTCCCCACCAAGTCCCTCCAAAAACCTATTAAAAAATGGCTCTGAACCAATTCTAGAACTGCAGAACCCACAAAGTGGCAGAAGGAAGCAGGGCTCCAGCCCAGGACAGCCTGGATCGTCTCGGGGTAAGGTCGGTCTCAAATGGAACTCCCAGCCCCCAGCTGAGCGGAGCGGAGCTGAGCCAAGCAGAGCCCAGCGCCCGGCGCGGCGCAGCAGACTGCGGACCAACGAGACCAGGAGTGGAGCCGAGAGTGCCCTAGCATGCTGAATTACTGAGCTGTGGCATGTACCAGACCACACGACCCACAAACAGCAAAGACTACACAGAAGGTTAGTGGGAAAAGCTGCGGGACTGGACAGAGTTGTGGTTCGGGCTTCCACCCCTGAGGCAACGGAGGCGGGGCAGCTTTAGAAATTCAGCTGTAGTTGCTTCTGGCCCCAGGCCCACCTGGTGGGAGGAATTAAGTGGCTGATCAGAGCAGGAGTGCAGAGCCTGCTGAAGATTTAAGGCTAGTCCTGGTAGGGGGCTCTTGGGGAAGGAGGAGCACTGGTGAGACAGCGCATCCGCCCAAGCATGGAACATAGAACTCTTTAGTCACACCCCGT
>JAQQSZ010003165.1:0-14527 GCA_028646595.1 Phalanger gymnotis
GATGGAGCCCTGCTTCCCTCTGCCACTTTGTGGGTTCTGCAGCTCTAGAATTGGTTCAGAGCCATTTTTTCATAGGTTTTTGGAGGGACTTGGTGGGGAGCTCACGCCAGTCACTGCTTCCCAGCCGCCATCTTGTCTCCGCCCTCGAGCCTTGCAATTTCTTAAAGAGTCTGAATTTTAAAGGTGACCACTATAGTATCAGTCTGCTAAGGTTACTTGTAACAAAAGGTAGAGATTAAATAGCAGCTTGTGGTTTTTAAAATTCTTTGTCTACAAAACTGTTGTGAAGTTAAATTGCTCCCTAAATGTAAATGGTTAATAATTGTCAAATACGGGGATTATAGTATGATATATAGCAACATAATTTTGCAATCACAGAGAAATTGGTTCAGTTCCTGCCTCAGATTGGTAGAGGGAGGTTTCTGCCTGGATATTTGCTTGTGACAATGAAAATACCAGTCAAAACCAAGGATAAATGAAAATAAAAAGTGGTTGACTGGGAAACTAATCTAAAGTTTTCTATTTCTAAGTCCAGTCTTCTCTCTAAGACATCATAAGAAATGCATTTTGATTTTGGCTGCAAGTGATATATGATCTCAAGAGGGAAAACACAATGAGTCAATCTGCCTGTAAGGAGGAGGAGCTTGACCTAGAGTTCTTTAAAAGGAATAATAGATACAAGAAATGAATGCATGCTTTGACAAAGAAAACATTAAAATATAAAGAAATGTCAGTTATGAGAATTCATGCGGCTTTGATCAGCCTTTGTTGCTGCCTGTTGCAATTGCGTGATCGTGTGTATGTGTGCGTATGGTACGTGTATGCATACATGTTCCTCCATGTTTTTTGTTTGTTTTTTTTTTACTCTGAAGGAGAAAACAAGAATACAAAGTGGTCCAGGTTACGAAAAGAGAAAATAGGTCAACTGAGATTTTACGCACTGGAATAAAGCATGATAACCAAATACTAAACTGATATAACTAGTAGTTTTCCTTGATAGATTTAGATTATCCAAAGCAATAGACAGTAGAAGGAAACTATTTTTTAAAACAAATTTCAGTATTTCAAGAAGTATTCCTCCCACACATACAATTATTTAAAGAATGGCTAGCATTTATACAGAATGTTAAAGTTTACAAACTCCTGCACCTATGTTATCTCATTTGATCCTCATAAAAACCTTAGATGTTAGATGCTATTACTTCCCCCATTTTACAGGTGAGGAAACTGAGGCAGATAGCTGTTAAGTGACTCCAGCATTCTATCCACTGTACCACCTTGATAGAGTAAGGAGGATCTGAGTTCAAATTCAACCTCAGAGGCTTCCCAGCTGTTGATTTGGATAAGTAGCTTAACTTCTATACACCTGAATTTCCTCAGCTGTAAAATTGGGATAGCATTATTATAACGTTATATGTATTATAATGTTATACGTATATTGTGTGTATGTGTGTATGTGTGTATATACACAGAGGCAGAGAGAGAGAGAGAGAGAGAGAGAGAGAGAGAGAGAGAGAACATTTTAGAGTTTTAGAGGCAGGTATATGTAACACCAGGCTAGGCCACAGGAAGAACTAACTTTAAATCTGGTCTCAGACATTCACTAGCTGTGTGATCCTGGGAAGTCATTTAACCTCTGACTCAATTTCCTCATCTATAAAATGGGAATAACAATATATCTCCCAGGTTTATTGTGAGCATTGAATGAAGAAAAAATAATTGTTAAGTGATCAGCACAGTGTCTGCCACGTAGTCAGCACTATTTAAATGTTAGCTATTGCTATCATATATGTATACACATATGTACATAAATACATACACTTATATATGTATGCTATATTTAAGCCAAATATGTGTGTATATGTATATATGTATTTTCGGGCTATATGTGTATTTGTATGTGTGAATATATATATATATGTATATTTATATATATACACACACATATGCACATGTGTGTATATATACATGGAGAGAGAATAAGAGCAAGAAAGAGAGAGGGGTAGAAGGATGGAGGGGGTATAATAGATATAGAGAAATGAGAGAGAAGAGAGAGAAAGAGACAGAGAGAGAGTGAGAGAGACAGAGAGAAAGAGAGATGGAGATTGAAACTGAAACTTAGTGCAGTCACCCAATTGGTTAAGCCCTACTGCTGCTCAGAACTCCTGAATTCAAACTGTCTACCAGCCTCAGCCTACCCCATTAAATGGAGTTATGGTTGTGCACCATTGTTCCTGGTCAACAACTTTTCAATTAGATGTCAGAATATATTCTAATAATCTCCAAATTATATGGAATAAAAAATTTTCCACATACTGAAACCAAGGAGAAGAGATCAAAATGATGTGGGAATAGCCTTGTCTGCTGCTAGAGTTGTACTGAGTACACTTTCAGTGAGCCTACAGAGGATGGATTGATATCCAAAAACATTTATTCAACTACAAAGACAGACATTTTATCCACTTGTTACAACAGTTCAAACGCCATTCAATATAAGGGATAACAGCTAGATAGTAACTTATTGCCAGAACTATTTCTATGTTAACTCAATTGGGAAAGATGAGTAGAAAAAGATGTGATAATAGCAGCAACAGCCACTCACATGCTATAGACAGTTATACTTTACAAAACACTTTCCTCACAACAACCTTGTGAATTAGGAGTTCAAATATTATTATGTCCATTTCAAAAATGAGGAAGCTGAGTATTTGAGAAGTCAACTCAATGAGCTAAGATCTGAATATAGAGCCTAGGTCTTCTGGCTAGAAGTACAGCTAGGTGGTATAGTGGTAGAGCAGTGAGATTAGTTGTCAAGAAGATTTGAGTTCATATGACGTCTCATATTCTTACTATGGGCAGCTACATGGCACAGTGAATAGAGCACTGGGCCTTGGGTCAGGAAGATCTGAGTTCAAATCCACCCTGAAACACTGGCTAGCTGTGTTTGGGTAAGTCATTGAACCCCTTTTGCCTCAGTTTCCTCATCTGAAAAGTGAGCTAGATTAAGAAATAGCAAACCACTCCAACATCTTTGACAAGAAAATCTCAAATGAAATCATGAAGAGCCAGACATAACTGAAACAAATGAACAAAAATATTTACTATCTGTGGGCAATGATTTAATCTCTGTTTGCCTCAGTTTCCTTCACTGTAAAATGAGGATAATAATAGCACCTACATACCAGGGCCATTGTGATAATAAATTGAAATAATATTTGTAAAGCACACTGCAAGGGTTACTTTGCTCTATAAATGTTACCTACTATATTACTTGCAGGACTTTATATTACAATGTGCTGTTTTACCTAATTGAAGATGATATATTGAACTTACAAATTAATCGACTGAGCTCCACTGTTCCAAAATTATTGGTCTTTTTCTTCCTCAATAGAAAATTATTATTTTTTTCATTCATTTGAAATACCTGAATAACAGACTCAATTTTCAGCTCCCTTTTGGCCATGACAACAGCTTGTAAAATCTAAGTAATTTAGAGTATCAACACTGAATAGACATAACTTTTCAGTAGCATCAAAGGCTTATAATTAGCCCTAAAGTAGCTAGGATTAGAAAGAATTGCTCACAGATCTGAGACTATATCATTGGAAGTTTTCTTTTATTATTTTAGTACTTTGAGTTTTGGGATAACGAACACTTTCCTAACCACTTCAAAATTTAACCATAGAAAATACATGAAATTGTATTCTGATTTCTAAAGGAAACTCATTTAGAAGCTTATATTTCACACGAATCAAAAGATCCTAATATTTCTGGAGACAACATTGCAAGGGTGTTTGTTTGCTTGTTTGTTTCCTTTCATTTTTTAGTTCAAAAGTTTCCCAACCATCCATTAAGAGATGCATTTCTTCTATTTCTTCTACTAACTTTATCTCCCTTCTCCAGTTAACATACGGTACTCTCATGCTGTGTAACAGAAATAATTAATCAGCTGACAAAATGTCATTACAAAGGAAACATTTTTAAACTCTAGTTTGCTTTTTCTCTTTTCATTTATGAAGCATCAAACCAAATGGATATGTAGCAGATTTGGGAACAGAAACATAAACACTTAAATTATTAGGCTTGTTTACTAAACTTGGGCTTGTCAGATCTAGATATACTTGTTTCCTGGATATCTTATTGACAACAGGTTTTGCTTTCATGATTGGAATTAAAAACTCCTGCCTCTATTAGTTATAGAAAAATGTTTTTATTTTCTTCATGTCTGATGATCATAATATTGGCAGGGGTCTCAAAATCATTCCATCTAAACCATTCATTTTATTCAGGAAACTGAGGCAAGTGAGAGAAATGGACTTTCCTAAAGATGCCCACTTTGTGAATGTCACAGTCTGGGACAGAAAGATCTTTTGTCTGGAATGTTCTTTCTACTGTGCCACGTAGTGTTTTGTACCTTGGGAAAATTATTTTTTCATTATGACCTTATCTACCGTCATTTATCAAGTGGTTACAATAGAAGGGAGCTAGATAGTAAAGTGAAAAAGTGCTGGGCCCGGAGTCATAAAGACCTAAGTTCAAATCTAATCTTAGATAATAACTAGTTAGGTCACTCTTTACAAGTCACAACCTCTGCCTGCCTCAGTTTTCTTAACTGTAAAATGAGGAAAATGATAACATCTACCATATGGAGTTGCTGCAATTAATATTACCAATTAATATTTGTAAATTTCTAAGCACAATGCCTGGAACTTAATAAGTACATAAAAATACTTTTTCCCTCTCTCCCTGATTCCCTTTACATTATACCAAATTCAGGAAACATAAAGAAGTACAGGTTGAAATGCATTATTAGATGGGTAGTAATGACTCATCCATTCAATTTGTCCAGCTTTCCCTAATTTGAATGACATCCTTCCACTTGGACCTTCAGAGACCACAACAGAGATAATCCTTTTAGTTTTGGAACTCCAGTCTGGAACTGAGCAGTCTTAATTGGACAATAAGTGAGTAAATGAGAGAATATAAAGTCAAAGAGGTTTCCAAACTCGTTTGGCTTACCATCCCCTTTTCAAAAAAATAAAATTACTCAGTGCCCCCCAGGAAATCTACTTTCTTTAAACTTTTAATGTTTTTTTTTTAATTTGCATCATTTCAAAAAATATTATATATATATATACATATGTTAATGATGCATCATAACTTTAATAATTTATTGTAAATTTGTGGGGTTTTTCTCAAATTGAAATTTTGATGATGTAATACTGCATCACGTAACCATAGAATATCATACTGTAAACAAGTAATTACATAGACATATTCCTGCCTCTGCATGCTGGACTTACAGACAATGCATGGTATGCTAGCCTGCTGTCAGTGGACTTGACCACTGATCAATTATGACTTCAATTTCGTGTGTTTATTAGGAAAAATAATGAAATCACTATGACTTTAACTCTGTTATACAACAGATGTAACGTTCCAATAGTTTTTCAAAATTTTCTTCTCTTCTTTATGCTTCCACTGCCCCTTTATAGCATCCCCCAATTGCACCTTAGGATACTACCAACCCCCCCCCCCTCATTCCAATGCCCCCCAGGGACAGTATTGCTCACTTTGAGAGCCTATGAACCAAAGCAATGCAGTCAAATAGTGAATAGAATGACGGTTTTGAAGTCAGGAAGACCTGAAAAAAAGACCTCAGGCATTTGGCACTATCTCTGTAAGCTTGGCAAATCACTTAAACTCTTTCTGACTCAGTTTCCTCAGCTAGAAGGTGGGGATTATATGACCTACCTCACAGAGCTATTTTGAGGCTCAAATGAAATATAATATGTAAAGCATTTTGCAAGTCTGAAAACTCTATATGTTTTTTTTTTATGTTGTTATTCAGTTCTTTCAGTTGTGTCCTGACTCTTTGTGACCCAGTTTGGAATTTTCTTGGCAAAGATACTGGAGTACTTTTGCCATTTATTTCTCAGCTCGCTTTACAGACAAAGAAACTGAAGCAAATTGCATACGTGTCTTTCCCGGAGTCACAAATTTAGTGTATGAGGCTGGATTTGAACTCAGGTAAACCTGACTCCAGGCCTCAGTGCCACCTCACTGCCTAAAAGATTCTCTACATAAAAAACAATTTTGAAGAGGTAAGATTTGATGAAGGAGTGCATTAATAGACTAGTTTTACAACAAATCAACTGGTTTGAAACATGTTCACTATCACCATTCAATCCTGCTCATATTTAAACTTGGATTTATCTTGGACTCTTTCATTTCGCTCATCCCTCTAAACCAGAGGTGGCAGACATGGGCCATACTCATCTTATAGTACTTCTGAGTGGAGCTAGAACCAGATGAAAATATTGGAAATATTTAACAAAATTAATAAAAATACAGCAAAACATTATATTTTAAAACTAAGTCAATATGTGACCGACAAGTATCCTTATGTACAGTTCGGTGGCCTCTTTTTTGTTTTGTTTTTTTATTTGATTCCTGTGTTGATAAGCAAAATGGTCTTTGTTTTCTTTGAGTAACTCAGTGTATTTCATTGAGCCTTGCTAAGTGTTAAGCCCCAGGCCCAGAGCCCTGTTGGGTGTGGAACCTATGTGGATATGAGCCTCCCAGGATCCTGGGGGGAGTGGTTAGGACTGGAGCCATTAGAAGCCTGTGGTGGAAGGAGCTTGCTGAATGGTTGGAGCAGAGCTAAGAGGCAGTTAGAGGCAGTTGGTGAGGCGGTTGGTGACAGCAGTTAAGAGCTGAAGGAGAGAGGAAGCAGCTAGCTAGCTGGAACACAGTTTGGAGAGTGTGGCAGAAGCGGTGGTGATGGCGGCAGAGATAGCTACAGCCGAAGCTGAAGAGGATGCTGGGGCTGAAGCGGGAGCTGTGGAGGCGGAGCAGACCCAAGAGTAGAGCCGACCTGCGCATGGACCGAGGAGTGCCAAGCAAGAACTTGAGGGCAGTTTGTGATCTTCTAACTAGTAGCATGAATATGATTTGGTTTAATGCCATTATGCTTTTCTGTGGCCTCCTGGTTACTCTTGTGAGGTGGACTTATTGGGCCTGGAAGCTTGTGATCAAAGTGTCAAAATGGAGAGGCTGGTTTGTGGGTCTGTTACTGTGGAGCCTAAATAAATGTTTTAATCCTTCTGCCTTCTACTTAGAGAATTCCTTATATGTAACGATTCTGAACCGTTCAGACACATGTATGATTCTCTTTGAGATCATAAATTCGGCCTTCCTACTACAATTCCACTGCTCTAGACCAATCAGTTTCCAAGTTCTGTCACTATGACAAAAAAAATTTTCTCCACTTTTATCATTGCCACCCTAGTTCAGGCTGTTATGGCCTCTCCTCTGAACAAACACAGCAGCCACTAATCAGTCTCTCGGCCTCCATTCTCAATCCTTACTACAGACAAGTCGACAAAAGAATCTTTCTAAGTTGCAGGTCTCAGCATATCATTCACTCCTCTGGTCAAAAACCTTTTTTGTGTCTCATTACTTTTAGGATAAAATACAAATTCCTCATGAAACAGTTAAAGCTTTACATAGTGTGTCTCCAGGTTACATCTCCAGATTCCTTTCATATTACTCCCCTTTATATGTTACAGCCAAACCGACCAACTGATTGTTCTTACACCAGCTCATAAATATCAGTGCTAGGGTTTGTAACTGGGTTTTCAGACTTCACATTTGAGGCTCCATCCATTGTACCACCTTCAATAAGAGTGAAAATATTTTTGAATATGCAATTTTTAAAAGACCAGCAAAAAGTTAAGTGCTGCAGAAACTACCACCTAATTTCAATTTTAGTATTTCTTCTCTATTGAATTGATCTGTATGCTGAATAGTACACCTTCAAAAGAACAATAGTCTAGATATGGCCTTATCAAGTAGAGTATAGAGAGATCATAACCTCTCTTGTTCTATAGAATAGTCTATGTCCCCAAAAAACCTCCCTTTGTTTTAGCCACCCTGCAGCTTTGGTTACAGAGAGGGATGAATAGCATCTACTCAGTCCTGGCAAGACAACATCTGGGCTATTGTGTTCAGTTCTCACTGCTACATTATAGAAGAATAGGTAAATGAATGTCTTACCAAAGGAATATAAACAGGATAGTGAGGGAAATAGAACCCATGACAAATAAGAACTCATCAAAGGAAGTGGAGATACCTAGCAAAGAGAAGATTTAGGAGGCACATGATAGCTAACTTCAACAATTTTTTTCTGGTTGGCTCCAAATTGCAGAACCAGCTTAAAAGGGCAGAGATTTCAATTTTTAGCCTGAGGAAAGGAGATTTCAAAAAATAAGTTTTATATTAGAATTATTTCCAAGTGGAATGAGCTGCTTTGGAAGAAAAGTGGGCCCCTTCCCTACAGAGTTCCAAGCAGAGGCTGGTGACTGTTTCTCAGCAATGATGTAGAAGGGATTCATATTCAAACATAGGTTGGACTAAAATGACTTTGAGATCCCTTTTATCTCTGAACTTCTGTGATTATTATTTTGTTTATTTCAGAGGCAAAACAATTTGTTTGAGCATCATGTATTCAGTTAATGTAAGAATTAGGACTCAAATCAAGATCATAAGACTCCAAATTTAGCATTGTTTCCACTTATATGATAATAGAAATTAAACCTCTGGTTTGACCAGTTATGATGGAATAGTTGAAATGTGAGACAAGCATTTCTAGATTCCTACTATTATAACATACTGGTTTATTTTTCAGAAAAAAGGTAACAAATGCTCATTTAAGAATAAAAAAAGTTTGTATCTCATGGAATAAATTAATTTCTTAAAAACATATAATGTTCAGTGAAAACTGACATTCATTTTTATTTAACTTTTTTTTTGCTTTGAATTATCCAATGTATAGATCTTCTTAATAGATAATAGCAGGAAGACAAAATCCACATTAGATTTAAGCAAATACAGTATCTAACTTCTTATTGATGGTCATTAAGTGTGTATCATAAAATATTGTAATCATTATTTCACTATTTGTAGTAATAATTTGTAATTATTTGTAACATCTTAAAATTATTTGTAATTATTATTAAATTATTTTTAATAATTTACTATGGCATTGGAATCAATGAATCTGGGTACAAATGACACTCTGATATTTCCTAGCTTGTGCAAAGGACAGTTAGTTATCTAGTTTGACTAAAACATAGAGTTTATAAAATATCAAAAAAGTCTACAGAGCTAGACTAGAGGTGGGCTGAAATGGGTTTTGGCTATTTTTGAAAAGTTTCTATCTTATCTTAAGAGCATCAGGGAGCCACATAAGTGTTTTGAGCAATGGAATGATATGATCAAACCTTTACCACAGAAAGATTATTTTTCATTAGCTATAGGGAGGGTCATTAACCCCAACTCCTTTTTTTGTTTTCTATTTTACACTGTTCATTCACATGGAGCCAGCAGCCCACCTAACTCTCATATTTTTCTACCTGAACTGTTATCTAGCTATTCTAGGAGCAATATACAATTATTCCACATATTAGTTTGAAAATCCTTGCAACAGTTGCTAATAACCTGAATATTTCTCATTTTTTTATTCCTTTACAGCTACATGATCTAAGTAAATGTTTCACAGATTAAGTTCTATATTATTTCCATCAAAAATATACACACATATATAATATACACATATGTTGCATATACTTATATGCACTCATATATTTTCTATATACATATACATAAATATATCTGTGTGTATGTATACATACGCTTGTATATCTGTGTGTGTGTGTGTGTGTGTGTGTATATGTATCCATATGTAATCCTTGAAAAGAATCTTTTGTCTAGATTGCCCTAGGGAGAGCCATCAACAAGTTACTGTCTAGGAAAAAAAATGTTAAATTAGCAAATATAAGCTGAATTAATTATCCTACAGTTTAAGCTGGTTTTCAAAATTCTGGCCTCATTTTCACTTAATAAACATTCTAGAGGACAAACTCCTACCATATCCATAAAAGTCCTAATTTGCTCTATATGTACATGACATAAACCAATGAGAGACTGATATATTTTACACAAATACATATGCATCAATTTGGATGTGCCAACCCTAAGCATTTCCTTTTTTTTTTATCTCCAATATGTAAAAGCTTAAAAAATCAGACAGTCTTTAATGAGTTCTGTCTAAAAATGAATTACATTTTTAGTATAAATCCATAAAAGTATTTATAATGTCAACTGCTTATAAAATTACTATTTCCCCCTGGTTTCTGGGGACCAAAACCTATTAAACTGTTATTATACTGTAGAATCTTGATCCTGTAGAAGAAAGCATACTATGCTTAGTCAACTGAATTGGTCAAATGAATTTTAAACTGAGCAAAGAATTAATGTTGATTTAAATATACAGATGAGGAATGTCCATCAAAAAACTAATTCTAAATTATATTTTATATATAATATAATTCTAAAACACATTATATTACACACATATGCGTACGTATATGTATATATGCAGAGAGAGAGAATTGTACTACATTTCTAAAGAATAAAATAGAACTTGAAGCTTTGTTCACACAGCAAAGTGGCATGGATACTTGCCTTTTATTTGGAGTAAAGAAACAAGTCAATAGTGATCCAACACAAATAGGCTTATAATCACAATAGTAACAATATTAATAGTTTATAAGGGGGTGGAGCCAAGATGGCAGAGTACAAGCAGCAGCCAGTTGGATTTCCCAACATTCCCCTCCAAATAACTTTACAATAACAATTCAAGTCAAATTTGGGATCCTAGTGACAACAAAAGGTCAGAGCAAGACATTTTCCCCTAAGACAATTTAGAATGTTAGCAGAATTCTGTGACACTTGCATGGGAACCAGATTGGAGTAATTCAACAGCACCAGCAGTGGGCCTGGAGGCACTTGTGATAGTGGCAGCAGTAGTAGCAGCAATTTAAAGGAACTCTCATCCCAGACATTTAAGGTTGTTCTGACAAGTGGTAAGAAAGAGATTACAGAGGATCCTTTGTTGCCACTGGGTGTAGCATGAAAAAGCTTGAAGCTTGGGTCAGTGCCTCCATACCTCCAAGTGAGCAGAGCCCAACTTTGTCATAAACTTCAAAATCAAGAAATAGTCTAGAAAAATGGGCTAACAATAAGAAAAAAACTTGACCATTAAAAATTACTATGGTGGCAGGGAAGACCAAGACATAAATTCAGAAGATGATAAAGCCTCAAAGAAAAATGATAATTGTACACAAGCTTGTTTTAACAATCTGGCTAGCAGCTTCTGTGGGGGTGTAAGATCCACCCACAGCCAGTACACAGAAAGCTGCCAGCATGCCACAAAAACACAGGTTCTTTTGATCTGCCTTAATAAGGAAAACAAGGTGAAGGGGTTGGCAAGCTTACTTTAATTCAGCACACAAATATCATTCACTTAGTTTAGGGGAAAAAGCCAGCACACTGAACTTCAGAGTAAAATAGAAACAAATTATAAACATCAACAGACAGATCCAATACAGATTCATAGTTACCAACATCTAGGTTCAGCCCAGGAGCTCAGAACAAGGGCTGGCCCAGAGTCACACGCCACCACTGCTGTGGCAAAGAGCTCCAAAAAAGAGGAGGCCAACCCCCGGTTTTTACATCTTTGTCAGCGTCAGGGGTGAGTCACACATGGGACTCACCCATGTGACATAAAGTCATCACAAAGAGGCAGACTTAAACCCACATGATCTAAGAGCCTCTGCTGTCCCAGATATGTAAACTAGGCCCTTCCTGGAGTTAGCCCCACCTTGGGCCCCACCTTAGTTGCCAATCCACACCCACATAGGTTTTACACCTAATAGGGGTTTGGGCCTGGGGCTTAGCACTTAGTAAGATTCAGTGAAATACACTGAATTACTCAACAAAAACAAAAGTCAAACTCTTCAAGGGCACTTGTTGAACTAAGTGCTAAGGAGCCCATTTTGCTTACCAACACAAAGCCTAAAAATAATTCCTAGAAGAGTTTATAAAAAAAAGATGTAAAGGTGGTAGGGGAAAATTGGAAAAAAGAAATGAAAGTGATGGAAGAAAATTATGAAAAGAGAATTAACAGCTTGGTAAAAGAGGCAGGAAAATTGAAGAAAATAACACCTTAAAAATAGTAAAATAGGCATGAAAATTAAATGAAGAAATGAACTCCTTAAAAAGCAGAATAGGCCAAATGGGCAAAGAGTTATAAAATCTCACTGGAATTATAAAATCTTTTCAAGCAAGTGTTTATCCCCACCAAGTCTGAAAGACTGCAACTCCACGAGAAAATAATTTCTTAAAAATTAAAACTGGGGAATTGGAAACTAACATCTCCATGAGATATCAAGAAACAATGAAACAAAGTCAAAAGAGTGGGGAAAAATATATAAGAAAATATGAACTATCCTACCAGAAAAACAAATGATAAGGAAAATGGACTGAGGAGAGATAATTAAGACTTATTGGAGTACATGAAAACCATGATAAATTAAAGAGTTTAGATATCATATTCAAGAAGTTATCAAGGAAAACAGCTTCTAGAAGCTAGATCTAAAGGGTAAAATACAAATTAAAAGAATCTACTGATCACCTCATGAAAGTAATTCCAAAATAAAAAGTCCAACAAACACTTAACCAAATTCCAGATCTTCCATGTAGGGATAAAATATTGCAAGCAACCAGAAAGAAATGATTCAAATGTTATGGAACCACAGTCAAGATCACATTGGATGTAGTAGCTTCCATATTAAAGTCCTAGAGTGCTTGGAATATAATAATCCAGAGGACAAAGAAGTTAGGATTACAACCATATCTCACCTACCCAGCAAAACTGAGAATAGTCCTAAAGAGAAAAAAAATGGACGTTTAATAAAAAAGTGGCCTGACAAGCATTTCTGATAAAAAAAAAATCTGAAATGAATAAAAAATTTGACATTCAAAACCAAGAATCAAGAGAAACACAAAAAGGTAAACAAGAAAGAAAAATCATAAGGACTCAATAAGATTAAATTGTTTAAAATCCATTATGCAGTAATGGTACATGTAACTCCAAAATATTTATCATTATTAGGGCAGTTAGAAGAAGTCTACATTGATGGATGACATGGATGTGAGTCAATTATTCTGAGACAATCTCAAAAAAATGAAGGAGGGAGGAAGAGGTATTCACTAAGAGAAGGGAGAGATAGAATGGAGAAGTTTTCTTACATAAAAGAAATGTACAAGAAAGAGTTCTTATAATGGAGGAGAAAATGGTAGGCAATGCTTAAACCTTACTTTCATCAGAATTGTCTCAGATAGAATATCTATCTATCTATCTATCTATCTATCTATCTATCCTTCAGTAGGATATATAAATCTATCCTAGGGATATAAGGAGGGAAGGGAATAAGAGATACAAGGTTGGGGGAGAGCATGATAAAGAGGAAAGTGGGTTAAGTGAGGCAATGGTCAGAAGCAAATGACTTTTGAGAAGTGATAGGATAATGAGAGAGAGAGAGAGAGAGAGAGAGAGAGAGAGAGAGAGAGAGAGAGAGAGAGAGAAGAAGAAGAAGAAGAAGAAGAAGAAGAAGAAGAAGAAGAAGAAGAAGAAGAAGAAGAAGAAATAGAAGAAGAAAGGATAAAGGTTTAGTAATCACAACTGTGAATGTGAATGAGATGAGATCACTAATAAAAAAGTTAACAGAATGGATTAGAAACCAAAATCCAACAATTTGTTGCTTAAAAGAGACACATTTGAAACAGAAAGATTTACACAGAGTTCAAATAAAGTACTGGAGAAAAATCTGTTATGTTTCATTCAGCTAAGGTAAAGTAAAAAAAGCCAGGGTAACAATCACAACCTCAGAGGAAAAAAAAAAGCCAAAGAAGACCTAATTAAAGGAGATCATTAGGGAAACTACATTTCGCTAAAAGGTACTAGAGACAACAAATTAATGTATTTTTTTTAAAAAAAAATATAGCAAGTTGCTAAAGGGCTCATTTCTCAAATATATAAGGAACTGAGTCAAATTTATAAAAATAAGAGCCATTCCCAAATTGATAAATGGTCAAAGGATATAAACAGGCAGTTCATAGAAGATATAAAATGTCTAAAAGCTATGAAAGTCAAATAAAAGTGCTCTAAATCGGGGGCGGAGCCAAGATGGCGGCTGGGAAGCAGTGACTGGCGTGAGCTCCCCACCAAGTTCCTCCAAAAACCTATAAAAAATGGCTCTGAACCAATTCTAGAACGGCAGAACCCATAAAGTGGCAGAGGGAAGCAAGGCTCCAGCCCAGGAGAGCATGGATGGTCTTGGGGTAAGGTCGGGCCCACACGGACCTCCCAGCCCCCAGCCGAGGGGAGTGGAGCTGAGCCCAGCGCGCAGGGCGCGAACAGACCAGACGCGGACCTACCAGACCAGGAGACGAGCGGAAAGTGCCCAGGCACCCCGAAATATCGAGCTGTGGCGTGTACCAGACCTCTCAACCCACAAAGAGCAAAGACAGCAGAGAAGGTTAGTGGGAAAAGCTGTGTGACTGAGTTTGCGGTTCCGGCCATTTGCCCCTGGGGCAGCAGAGGTGGGGCAGCTTTAGAAAT
>JAQQSZ010003166.1:0-14527 GCA_028646595.1 Phalanger gymnotis
AGATATTGGTCTATGCCCAGTTTCTGCCCTACCATTTTCCAATTTTCCCAGCAGTTTTTGTGAAATAGTGAATTCTTAGCCCAGAAGCTGGCCTCTTTGGGTTATCAAAGAGTAGATTGCTATAGTCATTGACTTCTCCATCTTGTGTACCTATCCTATTCCACTGATCCACCATTCTGTTTCTTAGCCAGTACCAGGTAGTTTTGATGACTTCTGCTCTATAGTACAGTTTAATATCTGGTATGACTAGGCCACCTTCTCTAGCATTTCTTTTCATTAATACCTTAGATATTCTAGACCTCTTGTTCTTCCAGATGAATTTTGTTATTATTTTATCCAGCTCTGTAAAATAATTTTTTGGTAGTTCAATTGGTATGTGAATAGATAGTGAATAGATAGATTAATTTCGGTAAAATTGTTTTTTTTAATGTCATTTTTTTAATGTTTTTTTTAATTGTCATTTTTATTATATTAGCACAGCCTAACCGTGAGCAACTGATATTTTTCCATTTATTTAGATCTGACTTCATTTGCGTGAAAAGTGTTTCATAATTATGTTCATATAGACCCTGGGTTTGTCTTGGCAGATGAACTCCCAAATATTTTATAGTGTCTACAGTAACTTTGAATGGAATTTCTCTTTCTATCTCTTGCTGTTGGGCTTTGTTAGTAATGTATAGGAATGCTGAGGATTTGTGTGGGTTTATTTTTTACTTGATTCTCTAGGATTCTCTAAGTAAATCATCATATCATCTGCAAAAAGTGATAATTTAGCTTCTTCTTTGCCTATTCTAATTCCTTCAATTTCTTTTTCTTCTCTTTTGCTACAGCTAACATTTCTGGTACCAAATTGAATAATAGGGGTAATAATGGACATCCTTGTTTCACCCCTGATCTTATAGGGAATGCATCTAGCTTATCCTCATTATGAATAATGCTTATTGATGGTTTTAGGTAGTTGCTATTTATAACTTTAAGGAAGGCTCCATTTATTCCTATGCTTTCTAGTGTTTTTAATAGGAATGGGTGTTGTATTTTGTCAAAAGCTTTTTCTGCATCTATTGAGATAATCATATGGTTTCTGCTAGTTTTGTTGTTGATATGGTCAATCATGCTAATAGTTTTCCTCATATTGAACCAGCCTTGCATTCCTGGGATAAATCCTACCTGGTCATAGTGTATTATTCTGGTGATAAGTTGCTGTAATCTTTTTGCTAATATTTTATTTAAAATTTTTGCATCAATATTCATTAGGGAAATTGGTCTATAATTTTCTTTCTCTGTTTTGACTCTACCTGGTTTGGGTATTATATGGTATATTTGTGTCATAAAAAGAATTTGGAACGACTCCTTCTTCACCTATTTTCCCAAATAGTCTACAAAGTATAGGAATTAATTGTTCTTTAAATGTTTGATAGAATTCAGATGTAAAACCATCTGGCCCTGGAGACTTTTTCCTAGGGAGTTCATTGATGGCTTGCTCGATTTCTTTTTCTGAGATGGGGTTATTTAGAAATTTTACTTCCTCTTCTGTTAACCTGGGCAATTTATGTTTTTGTAAATATTCATCCATATCTCTAAGGTTGTCAAATTTATGGGCATACAATTGGGCAAAATAATTCCTAATTATTGTTTTGATTTCCTCTTCATTAGAGGAAAACTCATTCTTTTCATTTTTGATACTGGTAATTTGATTTTCTTCTTTCTTTTTTTAAATCAAATTCATCAAAGGTCAGATATCTCTGCCATGGGTGAGATTCCAATTTGGGGTCCGAATCTTATGGCATAAATAATGCTGGGGACAAAGAAGACATCAGGCCAGGTGTTTTTGGCAAATGCTACATCTTATGTAAGGCCCTGAAAAGAGGCCAATCCCTTCAAGGTCCCTAAGCACAGCAGAAGTCCTTGGAGTGGCTAGTTCCAGGAAACTGGTCATCTCAGGTTTTTGGCCAGGACCCAAGGGTGAATCTCCTTCTAGTGTTCCCAGGGCTTTCTACTTTAGGAGATAAGACTTGTGCCAGATTTGCAATTGAGTCGAGTTAAGAGGGGCTAACTTTGCAACTGAATCGAGGCCTAGGTTTGTATAATCTTACATACCTAAGAGGGGTTAAATCTTACCCCTTCAGCTTCAGAAGCTGAGCCCAAGTCCATGGCCTTAAACATAACCACTGGACAGAGAACCTGAGAGCATCAGGCTGAGTCCAAGACAGCCTCGCAGCTGTCTGACTACTGGGACCTGGGAAGTCAGGCCCAAAAAGCATCTCCAAAGCACTTGGACAGTGAGAAGGGGATTGGGAAAGGGCGAGGCTTACATGCTGTCCAGTCTTGGCTTTAGAAGAACTTGAGAATAGCAGTATTCCCCATCTCAGGGAACCAAAATGATGAGGTTAAAGAAAAATGATGATGGTAAGGAGCCATAGGTTTCTAGGGGTGCTCAAGACCCCAAACCACAGACACACTGGGTCCTGCTGAAAGAATTCTACCCAAGCCTTCTCAGCCAAGGAAAAAGACAAAGTTTATTAAAGATTTGCCATAATGGGTTGTCTTAAGAAATCCCACCCTTTGTGACACAAGCGGGCCAGATTCATTCTGAGCTAGATTCAATCTGAGCTCCTTCAAGGAGGAAGATGAAACTTACACAAAGATTGTAGGAAGGATCTAGGGTGGTCCTGGGGTGATGAGAGGAGGGGTCTAGGGAGGGTCTTGAGGAGGAGCATAAGTAGGAGCTTGATAGCACTGGAGTGAGGTCAGACTCCAGGGTGGGAAATAGCCGAAGGCTACCTGGAGATGAGAGCTAGGGTACAGATATTTTGATCAGGATCCAGGGTGGGAAACAGCCCGAAGGCCATCCAGAGGTAACCAAACAATGGAAGGCTAGGCTGGGCTATTTGGGCATGAAAAGCTTATGGCCTTAGGGGAAGGCCAACCTAGTGGGAAGGTTCAAGGAGAGTTCAAGGGGGCTCCCAGAAACTGTATCCCATCAGGTTCAAGGGGGTTCCCAGAGAATGTACCCTCATCATTCCCCCCTCAAACAAATGGGACATATTATAGATCCAGTCAAAAAGACATAAGGGCAAGATGGTAAGTGCCAGGCAATGTCAAGACATCTCCTCAGATGTCATTGGTCCTCTTTGAGAAAGAAGGATGAACAGCAACAAACCCAGACCTCTTTCCTAGGACAGAGATTAAACAAAGGGTTAAAGCACTGAGGGGTTTAAGATCTCAGTCTACCCTTTCTTCTAGATTGGCGGAGTGGGAACCAGAGACAGGGCACTCAGGGCTGGCCAGAGGCTCAGCAGCAGCTCTTGGCAGGCCAATCCTGACCCTTGGGCAGGTACAGAGGAGAGAAGGGAATAAGGCCAGGACATGGCCTGCAGCAGGTGGCTAAATGTCAGGTGATGGGAATACTTGAACCCAGCCCCAGCTGACTGCTCAGCCAGCTGTCTCCCTCCCCAATCAGCCTCTCCAGATGGGGTTTTGTAGATATAAGAGAGGGAGGCTCTACCCTCAGCTCAGTAGAGGCAATCACTGGACAGAATCACAGATGATTAGGTATCAATGTGTTAAAAAAAAAACTAGTTAACATATTATGCTCTCAGGATTATTTCTTTTTTTAATTTCTTTTTTATTTTTTAGTTTACAACACTCAGTTTCCCAAATTTTTGAGTTCCAAATTTTCGATTATTTCTTTAAGAATTGTAAACATCTTTTATTGCTGAAATTAGAGGGAAGGAAGGACTAAGATTCTCCAATAGAGGAAGTGTATTTTTTTAATCCCTAAGACAAATAGAGATATGAGAATGAATGCCTTTATTTCATAGTAAAACCATAATATCTGCTTGTTAACATTTTAAGTGGACGTGTAGGAGAAATTTTAGTAAAACAATAAAAATGGTTTGACAAACCTTGTGTCAGTCAGGAGACACACCTGGTCCTTCCAGGGTTAAATCGATAAGACTGCCAACAGTGGATGCAGCAGGAGGCAGGCCTGTCAGAGGTCACTTCCTAGAGTCTGACCCCTGAAGGAAGGAAAGATTAATCTCTACAGCTCAGGAGCCCACCCTCCTCCTCCCCACCCCTGACCACCTTTTCCCTTGTAGAGCAGCAGACACTCTATCCAGCAGCTGGAGAGTCATTTCAAGAGAATTCCAGACACATTTGAGGGAGCAGAGACACAGACTCTCCAGGGGGAGATAGATACAATGAAGCCATAGACCCAGAGCAAAAACAGCTTCAGAGAGTGGGATCTCTGCCAGCAAAAACAAGAACAGAGCTACCAACTCAAGGGGAGTGTCCAGAGTGGGATGGTGAGGAGGGGGAGACTGTGTGAGGCCAGGGGAGTGATCAGTAAAGCAGAGATGCTGACCCCAGGAGAAAACTTTTGGAGGGCTCTATAAAGAGAGGCACAGGCAGCTGGGTGATGCAGGCCTGGAGTCAGGGAGACTCATCTTCCTGAGTTCAAATCTGGCTTCAGACACTTCCTGACTGTGTGACCTTGGACGTCTCTTCACCCTATTGGCCTCAGTTTCCTCATCTGTAAAATGAGCTGGAGAAGGAAATGGCAAACCATTCCAGTATCTGCCAAGAAAACCCAAATGGGGTCATGAAGACTCAGACACCATTGAAAAGCAATGTGCAGAGAGGAGAGGAAGGACATTCCAGGAGCAGTAGCCCTGTTTAGGCTTCTTCCAGTCTCACCTTCTGACACCACTCACTCAGTGATTCCTGGCCAACCATCCAACATTCCTGTCTCCCTAGAAGCCCCAAAGGGCAATGATACCCCATTTTTGCCCCTGTATAGAAGGCTTTACTGAGGGGCTGCCCCCTTCTCCTCTGGAGCCTTAACAAAAGCTCCCTCTTACCTGCACCCAGGGATGCAAAGCCGTCACCAGTTTAGCTAAGAAACCCCTTTATTTCAGGTGAATTGACTTTGCCCATAATTGAATAAAAAGGGTTTCCCCTCTGCCATATAATTTAAAAAAAAAAAACATTTTCTAACATGTCTACACCTTGGTGCCTCAAACCCTTTCTAAGAAGTAGCTGGCTGAGTTATCTACGAGGAAAGGAATCCTAACACTTAAGAGGGACCTGAACCACTTTCTTGGGTGGCATAGACCCTTCTGAGGAAGCAGAAACCTCAAGGCCCAGGAGACTGCTTACAGGGTATGGAATAAGGGAGGGGTGTCAAATGTCAACTAGGCCTAACTCTAAAAATGGTACCTCTGTCTAGGTCCATTGAGGCCAGATCTAAAAGCCTACTAGAATGGAGAGCCTGCCCCCACTAAGGGCAGTGCTGATTCATCAAAGATGCAGCTTCTCAAAGCTGGGACACATAATGCTGATTATCATGGGAATGATGGTGGAAGTGATGCTTTAAAAGGCCATTCCAGCATTCAACAGTGCCAGCTGCCCAAGGGGAGGATGGGAGAGGGAGAGCCCAGGGAATGTGATGAGAGGGGGCCCAGTCTCCAGCCTGCTCTGCAATCAAATGAATGGCCTGCTCAGAAGCAATGGTCCAGCAGCACCCATAAGGAAGAAAACCGTGCTATCAGGGCTTGGATGGAGGCTGCCATAGTGGGCTCATTATTGACATCACAAAGCCACATCCTGAAGAAGAATCACTTGCTGTGACGGCCAATCTCTTGTTTTGAGGTTGGGGAAGAAGGCCAAGGTCACTAGTCTGCTAGTCAGAGGCAGGTTGACAATCACTTGGAATCCTGCAATACTGATCTTTCAAAGGCAGCAGCTCCAGTTCAGATGCCAAGCAGCCCCTCATCTACTGATTCCCCATTCCTCTCCATTCCCCAACCACCTTGGCTTGTGTATATGGACCCTCAGGGCAGCAGTCAGAACAGCCAGAGCCTGCAAGGAATCCCGGCTCTCAGCCTAGACCAAGTCATCCCAGAATGCCCTGGCTCCAGAGTCTGGATGCAAAGATTGGGGTGATTTGGAAGAACCAAATGTTTAAGGCATATTTGCATTTTGTTTTTGCTGATGATCAGCTTTTCAAAAACTGTAAGGAAGAGCCAAAGAACATCTGCTCGTACAATACTACAACTATCTCTGGAAGGTCCCCATAGACTGAGGTCTTGATGCCTCAGGCACTAAACCAAGGCTAGGGTTCAAGGATGATTCCACCAAAGGTAGCCTCCTTGTTCTCTTAAAGTGAACCCAAACTAGCCTTTGTATCTACCTTCACACTAGAAGCAGCTGGGTGGTACAGTGTTTAGAGAGCTGAGCCTGGAGTCAGCAAGACCTGAGTTCAGATTTAACCTCAGACACTAACTAGTTGTATGACCCCAGCCAAGTCATATGCCCTCTGTTTGCCTCAGTTCCCTCAACTGTCAAATGCGGATGATAACAGCACCTACCTCCCAGGGTTGTTGTGAGAACCAACTGAGATGATATTTGTAAAGTGCTCTGCACACCTTCTAGTGGCACATATTTACTTATTCCCCTCAACCAAACTGGTCCTTCTGGTTCTTCCCTAGCTCTGCTTCTGCCCTTTGACCTTGTTCGTTCCTAAGATTCTCTCTAACCTGAGCAGCTCACTCCATGGTGTCTGGCTCCTTTGTGGCCTCCATACAATAACGATGCCTTTCCATCCCGGGACAATCACTACCTTCAGCAGGATTCCAGACAAACAGAGATTGGGGGAGCTTGGGCTGAGCAATGGGGCATCTATGGTTGGAGCCTGCTGGAAAGTGAGTTCCCTGATAACTGCCCTATGCCTCAATTTTCTTTCCTTAGGGAAATGGCAGGGAAAGAACTTCCAAGCAGCCTGACCTTGAAGACCCCAAAGGAGATTCCAGCTTTTGGTGGACCCTTACATGTGGGAACAGAATATGGCTGCAGCTCAGGTACCTTCATCCCTGGGAATTACTCTCTTGAGTAAAAAGCCTTGTTCCAGATATCAGGAGAGGGCAGTGTTAGAAAAGAGTTCTTTCTAGATGGAAAAAAAATGATTAGTGTAAGTCAGATTCACAGAAAGTCTCAGAGGTTAGAGTCTCACCTTTTATTTCTCCAAGGTAGAAGCCACTCAGATCACCTTGTTCTTATGGGAGATGCTATGTGATGGCAAATCCCAGGCAGGAGTGACTGGAGAGATCTGAAGAGGGCAGGTAAGGAGAGGCTCATTGCACCTAGAAGGGTGGGGGTCAGAAAAAGAAGCAATTTTGAAAGTTCTAACAAAGAGAAGACTTGATTTTTAAAAAATACTTTCATCCAGAGAGGCATTTGGAGCCTTAAATCAGACACAGTGTTGGGAGGAATGCTGGGCAGATTGTCTTACACACACACACACACACGGACACAGACATGGACACACACACATACACACACACACAGATATACACACGGACACAGACATGGACACACACACACATACACACACATACATGGACACAGACACAGACACACACAGACACATACACATTTAACATGCATATTAACCAATCTGGTTAAAATTAAGTGGAAAGGTGGCCTTGAAGGAGAAAGCAAGACCTGATATTTCAGAATGAAGGATTTGGGGGAGGTGGAAGGGCAGGCAGTCCCACACTTTCCCTTCATAAGAGTGAGAGCTTCAGGTTGTTTGAACATACACTGGATTTTGATCTTTACCAGCATCGAGAACAGAAGCAGCTGGTGCCTCAGTGGACAGAGCACTGGACCTGGAGTCAGGAAGACCTGAGTTCAAATTCAGCCTCAGACACTTCCTAGCTCTGTGACCCTGAGCAAGTCATTTATCCTCTGATTTGCTGACAAAAGGATCCATTGGAAAAGAAAAAGACAATCACTGCAGTATGTTTGCCAAGAAAACCCCATGCACAGTTATGGTCTGTGGGGTCAGGTAGAGTTAGGACCTACTGAAAAACAAACAAGTATCTAGAAGAGCCACTTAATTCTATCCCTGTTACTGTCTTCCTGAGTCACCTTGAAGGAGCCAGCTAGTATTGTGCAACTAGGTGGTGCAATGGGTAGACTTGAATGGACTAGATGTGAAATCAGGAAGACGTGAGTCCAAATGCAGGCTTAGGCACATCCTAGCGGTGACACCCTGGACAAGTCACTTAACCTTGTCTGCCTTAGTTTCCTCATCTACAAAATGGGAATGATACTCATAGCACCTGGGTCCCTCCGAAAGACTTATTTGGTTTTTAAAAAATTTCTAAGATTCCATTTATTGTGGGAGGGGGTGGATCAAGGCACCTCTTGATCAATCAAATTCTCTCCTCCCCCTCCCAGAAGAATGTCAGGTAGATAAGATATCTGCTAATTCAAATTCTTCCATTAGGTGCCTGAAAGTATTAGCATTGAAAATCATACCCACTTGACAGTAATTCCCCGCATTTTTCTGAGCTATGGTTTTTATTCCAGGTGTAAAAAATATGGGCTGTGACATATATCTATTTGTGAAATGAAAGTTAGCTTAAGTTGCTTTACTGGAGAATTTCAAGACAATCTTAAGTATAACACTAATATTGTAGAGTTGAAAAGAGTCATAGAGACTCATCTCATCTGACCCCTGGATGCATCCAGACTCATCTCTACATTTCCTTGGGGAGCTGGAGACATCTTTCGCTTCTCCACATACAGGGTTAGCTCTTTGGAGGCAGTAGGAATACTCCCCTTTCAATATTCCTCTCTCCTGTGCATAGTGCTCTAGGCACCCACACAGATTTTTCCAAGGCAACTGAGTCTGGCAGAGAATACAGAGCTGGACTTGGAGGGGAAAAGGCTTATTATGAAATTTAGCTTATGAGCTGTGTGCTCCTGGGCAAATCTCAACCTCAGTCAGCCTCAGCTTTCCATCTGTAAAATGGAGCTCATAATAGTACCTATCTTCCAGAACTGATGTGAGGATCCAAGGAGATAATATTTGTAAAGCACTATGTGAAACTTAAAACGGTACAACTTCCCCATCGTCTTTTTCTCTCATCAAAATGGGGTAGTCAGACTTCCTCCTGTCTGGAAAACAGCAATTTCTAAAGGTATAGCTGATATTATATGATAACATTCTAAGTTGAGCCCTTCATGGAATCATGGGAGTTGGAAGCATCTTTAGAGTCTAACATCCTACCAGAAGAAGGAGTACTCTTTATGGTATTTCTAACAACTGTGGTCACTTCCAGGGATGGTGAGCTCACTCTTTCCCAGCCCATTCCATGGTGGGGGCAGCTCCAATTGTTAGAACATTCTTCCTTTTTAATGGAGCTGAACTCTTTCTCCTTGTAACCTACATTTTTGGTACCAGCTTTGCTCTCTGGGGCCAAGCAAGATGACTAATCCCTTTTCTTTGTGACATCCCTCCAGATCCCTGGTGGCAGTGATCATGCCCTATCCAAGGCTTCTCTCCTCTAGTCTAAACATCCCCTATTGCTTGAATTCTTCCTTCTGGGCCATCATCTCCATACCTTCCTCCTTCCTCACTGTCCTCCTCAGCATGAGCTCCAGCTGGTCCAGTAGGAAGAGATGAGAATAGAAATCAGAGGACCTCAAGTCAAATCTTGACTCTGTCTTTTGGCCTTCATGACTTTGGGCAAGTCACTTAATTGCTGTGAGACTTAGTTTTCTCATTTGTCAAATGAAGGATTTGGACTTATACAACCTTATAGCCTCCTCCTAGATCCCAAACCCATGAGGCAAACTTCCGCAAATGTGTTGCCCAAATTGGAACATGTTGTTGCACGTGGGACCTGACTACTTTGAGGTACAGTGGGGCCTATAGATGCCCTCGGCAAAATAGTGTTTTTAAAAGAATAAAATCAAATAAGGGATCACAAAAGAAACCAATTACATTCAAATACAATTATGAAAATAGGCATATTTTAAAACAACTCTACAAGTTCGTGGATCCCAGGTAAAGACACCTACAATTCAGGGATTTGTTGGAAGTGCAATGGGGTTTAAGAGATTTTACCCATTCTCAAGTGGGACATGAACCCAGGTCTTCCAGACTCCAGGCCATCCTGCTACCCATCATCCCACACTGCCTCCCTCAAGCTTCTAGACAGTTTGTAAGCACCAGGTCTTAATAAGTGGTATCACTAGAGACCCTGTATGGCACAGAATTGACCTCTTGGGTAAGAAACGTAGGCCTCTGTGATTCTATTTAAGTAACCTAACATTCCAAGAGGGTTTCAGCTGCCATGTTCCCTTGATGCCTCATTCAGGCCCAAGGTGGGCAGCCAACTAAAACTTCTGGGCTATGAACAGTTTTCTAGTCTTAGCCATCTTTTCTCTGTTTGCATCTGGTAGAATTCTCCCTGAGGACAGAGACTAATTTTGTCTTTCTTTCTCCTTTAAGCCAATTTTTATCAATTAAATTTGTTCAGATCTTGTTTTTTTTTTTTTTTCCGTCAGCTGGAGCCCTATTACCCTTCTCCTTCCCCCACATAACCCCTATACTTCCCCACCACCCTGGGTCCTCTGACAGGGCCCAACCCTTAAAACTGCACTAAGATTTTTGGGACCCTCAGTATGTATTCTGTCTGCTGGAGCCCTATTTTTCTAGCCCTACTCCCCCCCACTTCTCTACCACCACCACCCTGAGCCATCTTACTGGGCCCAAGGCTCTTTCTGGCTAGTGGCTCAACATTTAACAGAGGAAGCAGACTTGTGTTCTGGAAAGAGGATGGCATTTTCTGCCACCTGAATCCCATTACTTTCACAGAAACATACACATCTCTGTTCTTCCATGTCAATGGCTCCACTCCCACCCCCAACAACCCCTGTGTGATGCTCTTGCCCTACACTTCCCTACCACGGACCTGAAGTCAGGCCACTCACTACAGAAGCCTGAGGGAAGGCTCTGTCTCAATTCAGGACACTTGGTCAGTTCCTCAAACCCATTTCAATGATTGCACCAGGAAGAAAAGGCCTTTCTAAATCAGTGATTGTGTGATAATGTGGCATCTATACTAAGAAGAAAAAGCCGAGGGAGACTCAGATGTCCAAAAAAAGATCTCTTAAAGGATATTCCTTACAGCTGGCTAGAGATGGGAAGGAGAGTTGCAGTTAATTAACTCAATCAGATGAGAAGTATTTACTAAGTGCTTCCTAAATATCTAACTCTGTGCTTGGTGCTGGGTGATACAGATACAAAGAAAGAAGCCATTCCTGCTCTCAAGGAGGTTACATTCTCCTGGGGAAATCTTACATTCTAATGAAGGCCTTGGCTACCAAATTGAGAGTCGTGGTGGTGGCAGTGCCTCCTAAGATAGCTTCCTGTTTTTCTCCTTCTGTATAAGAAAATCCCTTTTCTGTTGGATGTGAGGGATGTACTCTTCTTTTGAGATGGGGGAGGGGAGAAAGTTACAGGGTGGTGATTGATGAGAGAAAAGGTGATATCTGCCACTTTTCCTTCCAGATCTATATGCTGGGATCTTTGATCACTGTCATAGGTGAGAAGGACATGCATTATATGACTGGAATGTTGTCCCCACTTACTTGAGGTCAGCTAAGAAAAGGCATGTGGATTTTCACATTTATGAATCCAAGGTGCTCATGGGGACACTCATGTATAAAATCCTACTTGGGGAGAGAGAGGGAGACCTCAACTAGGGCTCCTTAGGGGCAACAATTAGAACAAGAGATTGAGGAAGTGCTTTTTTTTTTTAAAAAAGAAGACTCATTCAAGGTATCCTACCTATTTCCTTCATTTGGTTTTAAATGTCCCTCCCAATGAATGATTATGTGGTAATTAGTCCAACCATAAAGTTTATATGTCCAAAAATGATTTATTAAAATTACTCTTACATAGCTTCTCAAGGCCCAGGAGTGCTGTAGGTCAGAATGGGAAGCTGTAATGCTCCAGATCTGCATCTGATTGGGTAGTGTGGAGGCTCCAAAAATAACTTTTCATTTTCCCTTTATTGTATATGAAAAGTCCCTGCTCTGATCTCAGCTAGAGTAGTCTGATTTAGGTGGGTGGAGAGGAAAGTGGAAATTCCAAGCTTATGACAGATGAGGATAAAGGTGGTATTTGCCACCTCTCTTTCCAGGTCTGGGTCTTGGAATCTAGGAGCATAGAAACTGGTTGAGGAGAAGAGCATACAGAACTGCAAGATTCTCCAACTTATTCAAGGTTAGTTGACAGGGAGCTATTGAGAAACTTATCTGTGATGGCTGGTGATATGGGCCATCTAAGCCTACATGGGCACTTATCAATGGAGTTAATTGGACAACATGGAGATACCTTCTTGACTGGCTTTAGAGGCAATAGCAAAAACTCATAGACAATCCCTAAAGGAAACTTGACGATTACCTATGAAGTGCTAGGAAAATGGCCTTGGGTTGTTCTCGCAAGTGAGGAATCAGAGATTTATACAGGTGCTTATACTTGTTTGTATTTTTTTCTGAGGTTCTACATATTTATTGCTAATTCAGTGTCTAGAGGGGATGGGAAATAAAGTTACCTTTTTTGTATTTTATTTATTTCGTTAAATAATTCCTAATTACATTTGTCCCTTTTTAATTAATTTTTTATTTAATTAATTTATTTTTTATTTAATTAATTTTTATTTATCTCCTGCCTCTGGTCGGCTTTCTGTGACTCCTGCTACCCAAGATTAGGGGCAGCTTTCAGTTTGGTTAACATTACTCATATATACTCATTAACAAATACTCAACCTCCATCCATCTCTAACCCAGACTACTGAAAAGACAAGCAATATGACTCTCATTATACATTAGAAGTCATGTAAACCATATATCCATATTTGCCATGTTGCAAAAAAAGAAAAAGATAAAGCAAGATTAAGTGAAAAAATATGTACTTCTATCTGCACTTAGAGTTCAGAGGTTATTATAACTTTTCTCTTTTTGGATTCTCACTGTGAAATTGTCCTTCAGATTCTTTAGGGAATGGAAGAATAAACTTCCACGTCGCACAAAGATCCTAACATAGAAAGTAGCCTCAATTATTAATATAGCTGGATATAATGTGGCTATGTATAACTGTGTACACACATGCATGTGTTTTCCAATAAGCAATATTAATTCATTGGTTATATGCCCCAGAGTAATGGTTGCATTTGCAGTTATATAAATCTAAGAAATGCCATCTCATAACACTCCTCAAAAAACAGTCACCTGCTGGTGGTCGCCTCCCTTCTGGTGAGAGGGATTTGTGAATTTCACTAAGACAATACAGAGCCATGCTTAAAGCTTGTCCAGATTATTGGGACCCTTCTCAGCTTATGCTCTATTGGCATAGACTTCAAGAACCTAAGGGTCACTTCCTTGTCATTCTGAGATGGGCTGAGAGGGCATTATTACAATCATCTACAAAACCTAGTCATTCATTCTTCTGTCTTACTTGTTTTCTACAGACCCAGACAACAGTGGAGAAGACTCAAGGGAGCCAGAACTCAGAATTGTCCTTGTGGGGAAAACAGGAGCTGGGAAAAGTGCAACCGGAAACACCCTCCTGGGCAGGAGAGAGTTTGAGTCCAAGGCTTCAGGAGGGTTGGTCACCAAGGTCTGCAAGAAAGCCAGAACCAGATGGAATGGGAGGGACATTGCTGTTGTTGACACTCCAGGCATTTTTGACACTGCGACTGAGGATGAAGACAATTTGAAAAATAGCTGGCTTCATGACAGCATCCTCTCCAGGCCCACATGCTCTACTCCTGGCGTTGCAAGTGGGTCGTTTCACCCGAGAGGAGAAGGCAGCCATCGAACGGCTTTATCTTATTCTTGGAGCAGAAGCAGTGAAGTTTCTCATCATTTTATTCACTCAGAAAGAAGATCTGGGAGAAGAAAGTGTAGGAGATTATGTAAGAAATATCGATGACTCTTATTTCAAGGAGTTGTTGGAGAAGTGTGAAAACCGATGCTGTGCATTTAACAATTATGCTAGTGGAGCCCAGAGAGATGCCCAGGTTTCAGAGCTTATGGCTATGATTGAGAAAATGGTACAAAATACTGGGGGCACCCACTACACCAACGACCCATATAAATCCGTGGAAAGGTTTCTCCAAGAATATACATTGGCTCATCAGCAACGCAACAAGAAGCAGTTTGATAGGGAGGGAGAACTAAGACGGGAATATGAGATGTATGAAGAACTCAAGAAGGAAAACGAAAGGTTGAAAAACGAAAAGTATAAGAAGCAAATGGAAGAATATGACAAGAAAATAAAGGCCTTAGAGGAGCAGTTTAAGAAAAAACAGGAAAATTCCCGAATGGAGGCTGAGAATGATGCAAGCCTACTTGTTAAAATTATAACCTATATTGCAAAAATTGTTTGGTTATGGATTAGTACCATGTTTTAGTTTCTTGTAACTGTGAAGTAAACTAAAGTATAGCATTCATGTTCCCGCCATACTAACTGACTCTGTACCCTGCTGTGAAACAGTCAACTTGGAGAGCATTCCAACAGGATCCAGGAACGCTTGCATTGCCCATCCATGAGCCTGCAGTCCCAAGATTGATTATGTTGTGATCAATCCTTTCCCCCATTACCCGCACCCCCCCCATAAGCTCTATCTATAGAAGCACTGCTTTTGCCTCGATATGTGAAGCC
>JAQQSZ010003167.1:0-14527 GCA_028646595.1 Phalanger gymnotis
AGTCATCTGTGAACAAAAAGTCATGTACCAACTCTCCCTCCACTTCAGTCTTGGCTTATAGCCTTTTCAAATTAAATAATTTACCATCAGTATGGTAGCTGATGAAGGTGTTTGACTACATCACTGAAAACATCATGCTAAAAAGCATGAGAGCAAGCACAGAGCCCTGCTTTATTCCATTGGTTGACTGGGAAAGCCTGAGAGCATCAAACATTATCCAGTACCCATGCAAGCATGGCATCATAAAACTGGTGCACAATACTGATTAACTTCTCCAGACAAACAAACTTTGCCACAAGCCTTCCCAACTTACTGTATTAAAGGCTTTAGTTAGATTGATCAATATTGTATATGGACCTTTGCCAGGGACTTCTCCTGGAGGTGTTGGGCAGCAAACATCATATTGACCATTTTTCAGCTCTTTCTGAAACCACACTGGCTCTTGGGTAGATAACCATCTTCCAGGTGAAAGGTCAGCCTATTAAGGATGACTCTGGCGAGAATCTTGCCATCAATGACTGAGAAATTGACCCACCTGTGATTGTCACAGGACAACCTATTTCTTTTTCCTTTATTGGGATGGATAATGCAGGACTCCATAAATTCCTGGGAGATAACTGCCTCTTGCCATGTAACCTGGAAGATTTCAGTCAGCTTTTCTATGAGCAGTGGACCCCTTGCCATGTAAATCTCAACTGGAATAGAAACAGCACCAAGTGCTTTGCCATCCAAAAAGAGCCTAATATCATTCAAAACTTCTTCTTCAGTTGGAAGTTTGGCTACAGAAGAATTAACTTCTACCTGAGTGTAAGACAGGTAAACACTAGCACACAAGTGGGCTGCTAGCACAGGTTCACCCTTTATTTGGTCAGACAGGAAGGACACTAAGACAACTTCAGAGGTATTAATAATCTTACTTTATCCTAGTCTAGTCTTCCCAAGAGAGTTGCTGATAATGGGAGCACCAAATCCTACAGCATTGCCTAAGCACCCATCTCACAGGGGCTGGCAAGAAGGGGAGAGGAAATTACCCCTATGTCTCAATGGGGTCAATCAAGACAGGCACAGCTTGTGCACTCCCCTAAATCCCCTCAAGGCTCAATGGGGGCCGGTTGAGGCAAACATAGATTTCCCCCAAGCCTTGATGGGAACCGATCAAGGCATACATAGCATTCCAGCTTATGCATTCAACCTTAAGGGTTCCCCACTCACTGATCAGTGCCCACTTGCTTTATGGGGCATCAGACAAAGAAGGCAAGTTCCATCAATAGCCTCACAAGTTTACATTACCTCACCATTATATCCACTGGATATATAATATCAGTGGATATTTACAATTTAAGCATAAATGTTTGTATTATTTACCATTATATAATGCTGTGCAAGTGTAGTAGAGATGTTTACCAGTCATGAGCCCAGGGCATACAGAATGTTATGGCCATAGATACTGGGAAACTAAACCCTAAGAAAGAATAACTAAAATCCATCTTCCTGTTGCAACAATTCAGCTAGCAGCTGCTGTCGGGGTGAAAGTCCAACACAAGCTCAACAACAAGAATGCTGCCAGCACAGGTTCTGTTGATCTGCTTTACTAAGGAAAGTAACATTAGGGGCTTAACAATCTTATTTCAATCCAACATACAAATATTCACTTAGTTCAGGGGAAAAAGCCAGCACCCTGAACTTCAGAGCAAATACAAACAAACTACAAACATGCATTATAAACAGACCAAATACAATTCATAGTTACCAAGAAACCATCAACATCTGGGTGAGCCGGGAGGCCCTTACAGTGGCTGCCCAGAGTCGCACACCAACACTCCTCCAGGAGTGAGAGCATCAAGCAAATAACTCTGTTCTCTCTTTTTTATACAGTCTTTGGCCATCATCAAATGTCATCTGAGTGACCAGAGCTTAGGTGCATACTATTGGCTCTGGTCTTAGCAACTCCCCTTAGGGCCCTGAAGACTTCATGCCCACGTAGGCTTAGCACCTAGTAGATAGGGGTTTGGGCCTGGGGCTTTGCACCTAGTAAGGCCCAATCGAAGACAATTAATTTAGCATTCTAAAACAGTGAAAAAGTCCCAACTTAATTGCCAATACATCTCCACACTAAAATCCACCTTACACTGAGGTGTACAGTGAATGGCTTCAACATTGGTTGATGATGGTCTGTTGAGAACACTATAAAAGTGTTCAGCTCATTTCTCCAGGATTTTGTCCCCATCACTAATCAATGCTGTGAGTGCTTGAGATACACCGTAAGTCTTTGTTCCATAAATATCCTTCAGGGCATCATGAAAGCTCTTTGGTTTGTTACTATCAGCATAAAACTGAATTTCATCTGCCTTCTTAATGAGCCAAGAATCCTGCATCTCTTTAAGCTTCACTTGCACTTTACTTTTGATGGAGTTAAACTGTGGAGTTCTGATTTTTCATTTAGCAGCCTCTGAATTTCCCCATCATTTTCATCAAACCAATCTTGATGTTTATGAGTGTTCTAGCCCAGATAAGTAAATGCAGTGCTCTACACCAATTCTCTGAAAGCTGTCCACTCCTTTTCTGCTCTACTGTTGCCAACCATGTTTGAGATCCGCTTTCCCTCCCAGTTAGCAACAAGCTGTTCATGCAAGGAGAAGCATTCTAATCTGTTAATATTGTCTTTTGGTAGTCATCTTGCCTTGGGACCACTGCTTTTGCTGAACATAAATGTTTAGCTTGAATAGGCTATGATCATTCCAGCACTCTGTGCCACACAGAGCCTTCATCACTTTCACATCCTGTCTCCTTTCAATGATATAGTCTATTTAAATGCCAATGTTTAATGTGAGGGTGTATCCACAAAGTTTTATTGTGTTTAGGTAAAATGAAAGACAGTGTTGTTGATGAGAAGGTCATGAAACACACAAGTCTTCAGTAGTGAGTGACCATTGCTGTTGCTGTTTCTGACTCCACTCCTCTTACAAATTCCCTTCCATATCTGATAATCTTTGTCTACTCTGGCATTAAAGTCACCCAGAATTAAAGCTTAACCTCTTTCAGCAGATCAATGATGAGGGTCTCCGGGTCATAAAATTTTTATTTGACCTTATCAGGGTTTGTCATAGTGGGAGCATATGCACTGATGATAATGACATGATACTTTCCTGTAAGTGGCAATAGAATTGTCATGAGCCAGTCATTTACTGCTTTTGGTAGGCATACAGGCTTGTCGAATAGATTAGATTTGATCTAGAAATCTATGCCAGTTTCATGGCACTCCTCACCACAGTGACCACTCCAGAAAAACATGTATCCAGCTCTGACTTTGGTAAGCTGGCTTTCATTTGCTGGCCTTTTTTCACTCAGGGCTCCTATGTGGATGCATACATAGTTCTCTTGCAACAAGAGCTGTCCATCTTTCAGGTCTATTGGAGTTCATATTGTCCATAAGCATGCACACATTCCATGCACTCATGGTAAGTAGAATCATCTTTGCAAATTTTTGTACATTTTTCGTGTTTTGACTGAAGAGTGGGATCCCCGCCTGCTGCAGTGAGCAGGCCAGGTTTAGGTTAGGTGAAGCAGACAATTATTAAGGACCTTTTCTAGACTCTTCTTCACACCAAGAGGTGAGTAGTATGGTCCTTTAAAAAGGCTGATCAGACTCCCAGGAGTTCTGTGGAATTTGACTGCTGCTTCAGTCCAATGAGAAGATGACCCTATGCCCTGGGCCTCTTGTGTGCAGGATTGTGACTACAGCTCCCAGTATATCTGCACCTGCTGCTTTGTCACTTGCTCATCACCACAGGACTTTGAGGTAGAAAAAAATGGTAAAATGGTATGGATGATATCTTTTGACTCATGCATAAAGTGTATTTAAGTGAGGCAGATGCATTGGCTTTACTCTCTCTTCAAGAGTCATGGGAGTCCAGTAGCAAAACAAAGTTAAGATGACTAGTGATGGCTCAGATGCAGTGGATGACCTTTGTGTATCTGACATCTAGCCAAGCTATAAGCTCTCCACATCACCTGCTTCTACTACTTTCATGGCCTGTTGGAAAAAATTGTTCCCATTTGGCTATTCTACTGGGAAAGTCTTCACATGCTCAGAGTAGACACCCCCCTAACTCACCAGTAGGTTTGAGGCCCCTCAGTTACCTTAGTCTGGTTTAACACATCTGCTGAAATGGTTTACTGGGATGTGGCCACTATACATGCTACAGATTCGTGGCACCACAGGTGAAAATTTGGTGACAGGTGAACACCAAAGGTAGATGAGAGGTCCTGAAAAAAGAGCTTGGCAGCCCTTACGCCACAGGTACTAGTTTTCCTGAACATATCTGTACACCCCAATTAAGCCTCAGATTCTTTACAGCTATGTAATCTCTCTGTCTCAGTTCTCTCATATAAAAATGGAGATAATAGTACCTACCTACCAGGGTTGTTTTGAGGATAAGTGAGATAATTTTTGTAAAGCTTAGTAAACCTTAAAGTGCTATATAAATACTAGCATTGTTGTAAATACTAGATATTATGAAAATAGATAATGGCACCATAGATTTAGAGCTAGAAAGACACCTTAAAGATAGTATTGTCCAAGTCCCTCAGTTTTATATGAGTGAACTGCTGGGGAACAGAGAAATTACTTACCCAAGATTACAGACATAGGAGCAAAGATAACATTTGAACTCAAGTCCTCTGATTCCAAGCCCATTGCCCTCAAGAATTGTTTGCCTCTATTTAGCACGCAAGACCACAGAAGTTATTGAGGGAGGGGAGCAATCTTTTCTGAAAAGTAAACAGGATGACAGAAGGGGAGCAGAAGAAGAGAACCTTCAGAATATTAACCTACTGTGGAATGGACTTGAATCAACTGTTATAGTTATTTCTTAGGAAGAGTTAAAGAATCTGGAAATTGTTTGCTAGTGCTAGAATCTAAGCTAGTTACTGTAGAACAAACAATGTTCAGTCCTGATGAGTCTGAGAAGTCAAGATGTCTGGAGAAGACTGAAATGGTGAAGACTTACCTCCAGAGCGTGATCCATCTTGTTAGCAATGGTAGAGTATAGTAAAGTAGAATAAAGGTAGGTATATACAGTGGCAAGATTTCATGTAGAAATCAATCCAGATATGAGAGGATCCTACCTTGGCAAATTCTCCATGAAAAACAACTGGCCATATATCAGAGCCATCCAGTCCCTTGTTTCAATCCCCTAAAGTGACTGAGATCTCAACCACAAAAGCATGATTTTTTTAAGTCTAAGTGAAAACTTGACCTTAAAAAATTGATTCATATCTGTTACTGAAGGTCTATTTTAGTAGCATCATCAATTTCTTTTTTCTTGATTTCTTTCCTCAATAAGGTTATAACAGTTTGTGTTTTTAAAAAGTTTGCTGCATGTATTAAGTAAAGTGTCATTTCGAAAAGGTAAATTGTTTGATTACCTCCCCTGTGATAGTCACAGCATGGCATTTAATCTGGCTGAGGCCCACAGACCTTAATTTGAACCATCAGAATAGTTTTCTATAATTGCATTGCATCATATCATTAACCATGACAGCCTTTCCTCCCACCACTTCTTTTCCAGTGCCGGTTAGTTCTCGATCAGCTTGTGATGGCCAGATTTCCCTGCAGTCAAGTGAATTTCATAGTCATCTGGCAGGATAGAAAGACCTCCTTCTCTGTTGGAAAAACACTGATTTTCTGAGGGGAGGAGCCAGAGGAGGTCATTCAAGTTTTAAGAGATGTAAGACTGTAATGAATGTATGGTAATGGGAGGCCATCTGACAGGGTAACTGTGAAGGGAAAACCTGTTGTAAGACTGTTTAATTTTCTAGCAGGCAAACAGATGGAAATCAAGATGTGAGACATACTTACATTGTTATATTTTGGTCATTTTACATAAAATACACCTGCTACTTTCTCAAGGCATCGAGTGATGAAAAATATGAAAAGATAGAATCTTCTTAAAACATGTTCCCTCCCACCTCCTCACCTTTGCTCTTGATGCCCCCTACTGTTAAAACGTGTCTCTCTGTCTTTCTGCTTCTCATTTCTACCCATCTTTTAAAGCCAGCCTTCTCTGTAAAACTGTTCGTGGCTGTATCTGATGAGTCTTCATGTAACACTGTGGTTCTTACCAAGTTTTATTTTGGTTTTAAAAGAGGATTCCTTCCATGCTTTACAACTAATAGGTCTAGTTTGTTGAATCTTAGAGTTAAAAAAGACCTATAGGGAAACTAACCCCAGATGAGATAAAAAATTACTCTTCTGAACAGTTAAGAGTCAGAGATGGGATTGGAAACTAGGTCTTCCAATACTAAATCTGGTGCCCCTTGCACAATACTAAATTGCACCCCAACTATATCTACACTAATAACTCCTTAATCTTTGGCCTGGACTAAACTCTCTTCTTGTTCATCTTTAGCTAGAGGATTGCTGATATTTGCTGATTAGATTAGACTTCTTCACCCAGAGGAGAGAAGATACACTGATATGACTAAGGTCTGGAATCCCCATGGAGTCAGGCAAACTCTTGAGATTAGCTTTGTTCTCAGCCTAAAATGAATGCATTTATAAAAGACCCATCTCTCTTTGTCCATCTCAGCATAAAATCACACATCTACCTAAGATCTGTGAGTTGTCCAAAAGCAATTATTTGCCTAGACCAAGGTAGTTTCCTAATATTCAGCTTTCCTGCCTTTGATAAGACTGTCTTGCACCTGGCCAAAGGTGGAACCCCAGAGTTACAATGAGGTGCAGAGTGTGCATACTTTGAACCATTTCTGTATGAGTATGCATGATCACTAAGTTAATTTGCAATTATCAATAAACTCTACAGCTAAATCAATTTAGTGTAAGTCTTCCATGTTCCTTGAAATTCTTTTTTCCTTAAGTTTTTTTTTTTAAGTTGGTATCAGGCAACCTCATTTAATGAGCAAATACTTTGAAGAACAAGCATCTAGGAAATGATTAATTGAGCCTGATTTTTCATGTATGGTTTGTGGAGTCTGCTTTTATTACTTCATAGTCACATGTTTTACATATATAACATTTAATATATAATGATGAAGCAAAGTATTAAAATCCAAATGTACAACAAATTCAATTTGACACATTTATTGCTATTGTATTATTGTTCACCAAAAGGAGATCCTTTTGTCTACAAATAAAACATTTATTAAGTGCCTACTAAGTGCCAGGCACTATCCTAAACACTGGGAATACAAAAAAAAAGGCAAGAAGCAATCCTTGATCTCAAGGGATCTCCCTCAAATGAGGGAGACAAAATGCAAACAACTATGTGCAAACAAGGTATAGAGAGCATAATTTGGAAATAATCAACAGAGGCAAGGCACTAGCATTAAATGAGATCAGGAAAGACTCTTGGCATTAGGCAGGACATTAGCTGAGACTTGAAGGAAGCCAAGAGGATAGGAGGGAAAGGGTGAGTGTTCCAGGCATGGAAGACAACAGAGGAGATGGAATGTCTTATGTGAGAAATGGCATAGAGGCCATGTCACTACATGACAGTGTCAGGTGGTATGAGGTATAAGAAACTGGAAGAGCAGGGTTATGGACAACTTTAAAAGCCAAACAGAAGATTTTATAGTTCATTCTGGAGGTGATAGGAAGCCAACTAGAGTTGATCAAATGGCTAGAGAAGGTGGTCCCAGACATGACCTAGGAAGATCACTTAGATAACTGAGTGGAAGATGGACTAGAGTGGAGAGAAAGTTGAGCTAGACAGACCAACCCAGCAGGCTGTGGCAATAGTTCAGGTATGAGATAATGAAGGCCTGCAGAAGGGTGGTAGCTGTGTCAGAGGAGAGAAGAAGGCATATGGGACGGATGTTTTGAAAGTAGAAATTGGCAGTTTCACAACAGATTAGAAATGGGTAGGGTGAAAAAGAGTGAGGAACGGAGGGATAACATCTAAGTTGTGAGCCTGGGTGATTGGAAGGATGGTGGTACCCTCCACAGTAAGAGGGGAGTTAGGAAGAAAAGAGGGTTTGGATAGGGGAAATTTGTTTGGTTTTGGATATGGTGAGTTTAAGATGTCTGTGGTATATCTAATTTGAGATATTGTATAGGCATTTGGAAAAGTAAGAAAATGTAAGTTGGAAATATAAGAGAGGTTAGGGGAGGATAAGTAGATTTGAGAATCATTCCCAGAGAAATAATTGAGTCTATGTGAGCTGATGAGCTCACCAAGTGAAATAGTATAAAGGGAAATGAGAAGAGGGCCCAGGACAGAGTCTTGGAGGACACACACAGTTAGTAGGTATGACCTGAATGAAGATGCAGTGAAAGAGGCTGAGAAGAAGTAGTCTTACAGGTAGGGAAAAAAACAAGATTCAGGAATATCATAAAGTAGTATCAAGAAGACGATTAACAGTGTCAGAGGCTTCAGAGGGGTAAAGAAGAACGAGGAATGAGAAAAGGCCATTAGATTTTGCAATTGGGAAGGCAGTTTCAATCAAATGATAAAGTAAGCCAGACTCTAGAGAATTCAGAAGAAAGTAAGAGGAGAGGAAGTAGAGGCATCTGTTGTAGATAGCCTTCTCAAAGAATTAGTCATGAAATGGATGAGAGATATGGTTCAATAACTAGCAGGAATGGATGGATCAAATGAGTGGTTTTTTTGAGGATAGGGAAGAGTATGATTGTGTCCAATAGGGAAGCAGCCAGTAGACAGGGAGCATTTAAAGATAAGAGACTGGGAATGATAAAGAGAGTAACTTGCTGAAGAAGATGGGATGGAATAGGATCATTTATGTAGGTAGAGTGGTTTGCCTTGGTAAGGAGAAGGATCACCTCTTCATGTGAAATGGAGTGAAGGAGATAACAGGCAGAAGACTCTTAGCTATGTGAGCAGAAAAGGAAGGGAGAACAGAGAACTTTTAGCCAAGGGTCTCAATTTTTTCAGTGAAATAACTGCGGACCCATAGAAGATCTGAAGAGGAATGAAAAGTTTTAGAAAAGCTACTCTGCTGAGATAAATAAGTCCATTAGGGAAGTATAAAATAATTGACTTGTTACACACTGGGAGCCCAGTTAAAATTTTGTAACAAACTTGTAGAAGACCTAGTTAGCGTGGTTTCATGATTTTTTTTTTCCAGTTTCATTCTGCACAAAGAGTACTAGTGACTCCTTCAAGTTTGCTGTTTTTAACAATTCAGTAAACATGTTAGCTTAGAGTAGTAGAAGAGGGAGGCAATGTCATATTTTAAAATTATTTTTCAATAGTACCACTAAAGGTTATGAGTCCTTATAAAACATATTCATTTCTGTGGAATTTGAAATAGAACCTGCCTTTTTCATTTGTTAATTAGGTAAGAGTGTTAGGTTCCTGTGGACTGGTATGTCTCATTTATTTCTAATGAAAAGTATTAAAAAAATAGTGTGACCGTTTTTAGTTACTGAAATAAAATATATTATAGATAATCTGCCTTAATTAGATGATTCTTTAGAGCACAAAGCTAGGCCTGACCAGATTGAGAGCTAAGGCTGTATCTATATAAAGGCAGTACAACCAATCAAATCAGGAAATATTTGTTACACACCTTCTCTGTGTAAGGTGCTATTCAAAAGAAAGTAACTCAAAGATTATAACTTGTAGAGCAGGTGGCAAGTTCCATTAGAAGAGCAAGTTTCCCCCATCTGGAAATTCCTGTTGCCAATAAAAAGTATGAGTCAAATCTGTATCCCTAATTGAATCAATATAATATCAAACAACTAATTTCATGGAATTTTGGAGATGAAATTAGGACTTGAAAACAAAATATTTTAGCAGGTGCTCTGGCCCCTTTTTTGAATTGAGGTTTAGAGGTGAATGCTTAGCATTTAGAAAAGATATCAGTGGAACTGCATTTGACTCTACATTTTGGTGTCATATAGACACTGTCTTAGGCATATTTGTAGTTGTCTCTGGATTTGAAGTCAGTGGGTCTTGGTTCATAACCTGACCCTGATTCTCTTATTATCTCTATGATACTTAGATACATTATTAAACTGTTTGCTCATCCATAAAATAAAAGGGTTATCTAAGGATTCTTACAACTCTAAATCATATAAACAAGTATCTGCTGATGTTTTCTTATGTGTTTTAAGTGATAAAGAAGGAACAAGCATTTGTTAAATGCCTACTATGTTCCAGGCACTGTACGAAGCACTTTACAGATGTGATCTCATTCTTTCCTTACAGCACTGTGAAGTACCTGCTATTATTATTATCATATTACAGAAGAAACTGAGGCAGCTTAAGTCACTTGCCCAGGGTCACAAAGTCAATAAGTGTCTAAGGAAATATTTTACAATTGAACAAATCACAAGAGTGAAAAGTATGAAAAAGGAATGTAATAAGGAAGTATCCATTCATTTCTGAATTATAGATAATAAGTATAAAATGCAAATACTACAGGAAATGGTTGCACACAGATGCAAATCACTTTGACTTGAAGCAAAACAAAAATGATCAGATCATATCCTTTTCTGCTTTGAATAGAAGTTGGAAGGTTAGAAAGGTATTGGAAGATTGAAACTGGTGGAATGGGATGCCCCAGGGATAGGGGAAAGGAACTGTATCTACTTGAAAAACTTTACCTAGGACTTACCCTATTTACTTCAGTCCCCAGACAGCCACAGGCAAAACTGTCTGTCATATGATTCATTCATTCAGCATTTAACAGGTGCTTTCTATTCAATTATTTATTCCACAAACATTTATGAGATGTTTACTGTTAAGACTAAGAAAAATACAAAGTTTACATAAGATGTGATCCCTGCTCTGGTGGTATTTACTGCCCTAGATGCTGGGAGATGTAAAAATGCACAATGCAAGGGTCCCTTTCCCTTTGGAGATTGTTTTTAATCTGATCTTTACCTTTGTTCATTCTACAACCAATGTCATTTGTCCTTTTATCTCAAACATATGGCAAAAATGTCAAAAGGGCCCTTCATTTGTTCAAATAGAAGCTGTTTTTTAAATAGAGAATATTCCTTCTCAGTATCTGTTTTGGTTATCTTTGGCCGATGTTGTGATTTTTCCAAAGTCCCAGTAACATTACATTGACTATAGTTGTCTCTGTTAATGAAGATGACATGATAGGATGATTTGGAATTTTGATGCATCCAATAGAGAATGATACTAGTGTGACATCTTATGGTTTGCCAAGAGGAAGACACCTCAGGTAGCCAGTACCACAGACCTCGCATCTAATCATCTCTGCAAGCATGCAACTGGGACAAGGCCCATCATTTGAACACTGCAATCAACAGAACCTGCTTAGCACAGTTTGAGAGGCTCAGGGAATAAAGGGCATAAGAACCAGGAAACCTGAATACAGTTTTTAAAACTCAGGAAGTAACTAATTGAAGTTGGGGACACGCCCAGTGCTGGAGATCTGATTACTACTCACCCACTGATTGTTATTGTGGGAATTCTGTGTCATCCCACAGGTAGGATATTTAGACAGAAGCTTACACCCTAAGGAATTCTTCCTATAACATCCAAGATTCCTTCTTTGACTCTTCCTTTGCATGACCTTACATATCTCTGCATTGTTCTGAACTTTAGGACCAGTCTATATGGAAGAGGAGATTAGAGGGAAAGGAGGGGAAGGTGTGCTAGTAATAACTATTTCTCTATGGATGATAGCAAGTATTGGCAAGACTAGTCTCAAATGGTCAAGTGTTAGGAGCAATTACGCAAAACCAGAGTAATTTGGCCTTTTTATGAGTACCTCTAGGAAACTTCCCCTGACAGTTATTATTAAAGGGAAATATGGCACGATCACGAACAAAACTTTTAAAGTAAATCTCCCTCTGGAAAAGTTTCCAACAGAAATTTTGCCAGTTAATCAAGAGGCTTCAATAAAAACAAAGTCAAAATTTGCAAGTGTATTCATCCTTGTGGTGATTTATTGAGACTATGGTTATGCCTTACACATTGCAGGTAATCTAATAACCTTTTAGCTCCTCCTTCTGTGGCTGTTTCATACCTGCAGTGGTAGAATGTGGTAGCCCAAGTGTAAGACAGAATTGGGGTTTGATTTTTTTTTGTCCTGAGCCGTTTCCATGGGGAGCTATCTTGGCTGATGTTCAGAGACTTACCTTAAACTTACAATGTTCAATAGTTCCATGGGCCTTTTCAAGCATACTCACAAAATCTTAGGAATCTAAACAAGATAAGGACGCACATTAAGGGGTTTCAGTGCACACTCTAGGAAAGCCTACAGAAACCAGTGAGGACCCAGTTATATCGAAGTCTCAAAGTAGTATAAAAAGAAGCAAGTGAACCCAGAAATGTGGGGAAGGGGGAGGTTCCATCAGCCTCCATGTCTTTGAATATGTGTATGATTTTATATTAATGTTAAAGATGACTAAATATCGCTAATGTTGACTGCAAGTAAAAGCCTTTGAGAGCTTATGAGCACACACTGGACTGGAAATCAGGAGTTCTGGTTTCTAGTCCCAGCTTTTTCACTCAACATCAGTGTGATCTTTGGCAGTTTGCATAAATTTTGTATGTTTCTTCACTGGTCTTTGGCCCCTTCAGTATCTAAATTCTGGTTCTATGGATTACCAAGTTTATTAATCAGAGATTATTTACAGAAGCTGAATCATTTCTTAGAATAAGTAAAACCTGTTGCTTTGATTCCATTTGAGTATTAGGACAGGCTGGTCTTTGCAGTGAAATCCACAATACCTGAAATTCAAACAAACTTCATTTGGTTGAGTTATGACAATTCATGTCCATTTTCATTTAGTTATGCCCCCCATGGTTATATCAAGGTAGATTATCTTTAAAAAGAAAGCCCAAAAAGGCCCTAAACAAGAGATTCCCTACTTAATGAATTTACTTTGATTTCAAATAGCTCACATGACAAATATAGCCCAGAGTTCCACTGGCCTAGAGTCCTGCCTTTTGTACAGTGTTAAAACTTTGCATTGATATATAAATGGATCATAGAAAAATGGAATTGAGAGGCACATTAGAGATTATTGAGTCCCATCTCTTCACTGTTGTGATGTCATTAGTTGTCTTTGAGAACTAAGGACAAACAACAACACAGCTAATAAATGGCAGAATTAGAATTTAGGTTCTAAGTTCAGATAAATTTGTTATGATCAGAAATGAATAAGATCTGCTCACTTAATGGAGGGTTATACTTACTTGTTTTCTTGCTTTGCTAATGTAGGACACTACAGCTATGGAAACCAGCACATTCATATAATTTATTAGGTAGTTTTGCTAGACTGATTTTTACTCTCCTTTTTATTCTTTATTATAAAGAATGGTTCTCTGGGTGGGAAGAAATACATTGGGAAATGAAGGTGATAGAAATACAAGATACTAGTAACAGATTTTTAATGATTTTTTAAAAAATGATCTGTTTATGATAGGTATATGATAGTAATTTACAAATTGCACTTTGATACAAATAAGTCCAGCAAGTTGCCCTTTGATAGAAGCTATTTATCCTTCCCTATTCTGACATTTGATCAGTTTCTGCTGCTGTCTGCTGATAGCTAGCTACCTAGCTGTGTTATGGCTGCTCTGTATCTATTTGGGATTGTTTGTAGCCATTGCTGAGCCAATACAGACTTTCCCCTTCTCTGAGATATAGTAGCTTATTTTGTAGCAAGATGTTTAGAATGATCGCTGCAGGAATAATGAAATGGCCTAGGAGAGAGAGCACCTATGTATCACATCTAATATCTGAGAATTCATTTTTTTAGCAAACATTTATTAGGTACCTATTATGTGCCAGATACTCTGCTGGGTGCTAGAGGTATGATGACAAAAACCAATTAGCTCCTGCCCTTGAAGAGCTTACTTATTATTTTTTTTAAAAATCATACCAGTCATTTTTAAAGCTACTGAAAATTGTTTTAAACATGTTTAGTTTCTCATTTCACCCTTTAAAAAAGAACATTTTTGGGGAGTGGAGCCAAGATGGCGGCTGGAAAGCAGGGACGAGCATGAAGTCCCCACAAAGTCCCCCCAAAAACCTATAAAAATGGCTCTGAACCAATTCTAGAACTGCAGAATCCACAAAATAGCATAGGGAAGCAGTGCTCTAGCCCAGGACAGTGTACATGGTCTCTGGGTAAGGTCTATCCTGCATGGAGCTGGGAACCAAGGGGAGCTGAGCGGGGCAGAGCCCAATGTGGACGGTGCAGCCCAACGAGACCAGGAGCCGGGCAGAGCATGCCCTAGCGCCCTGAATCACTGAGCTGCGGCAGTTACCAGACTTCTCAACATACAAACACCAAGTACAACAGAGTAGGTTAGTGGGAGAAGCTGCTGGGTACTGGGATAGAGTTTATGGTTTGGCCACCACCCTGGGGGCAGGGGAGGTGGGGCAGCTTTAGAACTACAGCTGCAGTTGCTTCTGGCCCCAGGCCTACCTGGTGGGAGGAATTAAGTGGCTGATCAGAGCAGGAGTAAAGAGCCTGCTGAAGATCTAAGTCCAGTCCAAGTTGGGGGTTCTTGGGGAAGGAAGAGTGCTGGTGTGGCAGAGCTGGAGCATCCCCCCC
>JAQQSZ010003168.1:0-14526 GCA_028646595.1 Phalanger gymnotis
AAGGAAGGAAGGAAGGAAAGAAGGAAGGAAGAAAGGAAGGAAGGAAGAAAGGAAGGAAGGAAGGAAGGAAGGAAGGAAGGAAGGAAGGAAGAAAGGAAGGAAGGAAGGAAAGAAGGAAGGAAGGAAGGAAGGAAGGAAGGAAGGAAGGAAGGAAGGAAGGAAGGAATGGGAGAAGGAAGGAAGGAAGGAGGGAAAGAAGGGGAGAAGGAAGGAAGGAAGGAAGGAAGAGAGGGAGGGAGGGAGAAGGAAGGGAGAGATGGAAGGAAGAAAGGAGGGAAGGAGAGAGGGAAGGAGGAAGGAATAAATAGACCTTTTGGGCCTCTTTACAATCCCTCAGTAATGGTGGTGAAATGGTAAAAAAAAAAAAAAAAAAGTTGTGCAAACCGTCTAATAATCTCACACATTTTAGACCTTTAGAAATGTGGGGTTCTCCTGCCTTAGAAGTCTTCATCTAGAGGCTGGACAACCACTTCTCAGATATATTGTACTGGGGATTCCCTTTCGTGTGTGAGTTATACTACATAGTAGCTGAAATCCCATCCTATTGTCAAATTTTGCAAGACCATCAAAACACATTAAATTAATTGGAAGAATTCTCAATTTTTGACAAATGGATATTTGGAAGCCCACTAGTATTGGAATTCTCATGATCGATAAAATCGGAAGGCCAAAGGATGTTGTAGCTCAAGGTAAGGGTACCTCACAGGTTCCTTGTGCAGAGATAAATATGTGATTTGGCTTTGTCAGTTTCACTTGGGTTCCTTGAGTCCAAAGAAAACAGAAAATCTTTCATGGAATAACTATTTGTCCCACTTTATAGAACTATTAATAAGTATATGCAAAAAAATCAAATTTTTTTGACTTGTAGATTATTAAGAATCCTTGGAGCTCTGTATCATGAGTACTATAAGAAAAGTTGTAGAACTGGGCATTGGAAGACATCACAAATGAAAAGGACATTTAGTTTTTACCAAAAAAGAAATGATTTATTATGGATGTAGAAATCACATTGGGATTAGCTCTCTTTGTGTGGTCAGATTACTGATGAATTAGAGCATAGGTGAGAAAATGAGCATCAAATTAGAAGAAAGTCTAAATATAAGATAGCACATTGAACAACCAGACAGATATATTATAGAATGAGTCATTATAAATACTAAAAAATTGAAGAAAAATACAAAACTGCTAATCTGATTAATCATAATTTCCTATTAAAGAATAACTGATATAAAACAAACAGCATAAGGAAAAAGCCAAAAAACAGCCAGAAACTAGGAACCACATGATATCCTGCCAAGGAAACACCCAAAAGCAACACCACTTGAAGATACAAGTTCATTCATAAAGCACAACAAAAGAGGTTAGTAGAAGATGGTGAGCAATATTTTCTTATAAAACAGCAAGAAATAAAAGTTAATGATTGGCTAAAAATGATGATAAGGAATGAGACCAAAATGAGCCACATTATATACCAAGAAAATTTATAAAGTTTTCTGGAAAACAACAAATAGACAGAAATTGTAGTACATTTGTCAATATTCCGATAATAATATCTTTTCATCAACAGTGAAAATGGAATGACCACAGTTGTTATATAAAGAAATAGAAAAGGCACTTAGTAAGACACACAAGAAAGGATAGCTAGACAAGACCGAGTACAAAAAGAAGAAATCATTCCTGTAGGCTATATAATCTTCAAAGCACTGAGGGATCACTTTAAAAAAATCTTCATGGAAGGGAGTATAGCAAGAGAATTATTTTTAAAATCACAGGCAATATTAATATTTCAAAAAAGAAAAAAGAGAATATCACTATCAATTCATTTAACTACTTTCTCATATATAGAATACTTTTTTTTTGAAAATGACAAGTACATAGAGCATCCTTAATGAAAATATGAGAAGGAAAAAGACTTTTCAACAGTGATTCTCTGTGGAAGACCCTGTCTTTATGGTCACATGGCACCTGAAAGGAACTGTGGTTACAAAAGGTCTACTGTGTTTATTGTTTGTTGATGAAAAATAATTAATAAAAAATCTTAAAATAATAATGGTAGAAGAGTATGTTATACCTTAAGGTCTTCAAAAGACTTTATACACATACACACTATAGATGCATAAATAATATTTGTGTGTGTGTCTGTATATATCTATATATGTATGTTTACGTATTTGTGTATGTATATACATCAATAGTTTTAAAACAATGAGTTTGTGTGCATATATACATACATATAAAATATATATGCATGAACATATATAGATATACAAATAATATACAAAATAAACATTTCATATATATGTATCTATACAAACTCATTTGAGCTTTTAACCTGTATTTAATTTTTAATTTATAAAATAAAACAAGCTTTTCCATAACATAACTTTAAAAAACGATGATTATACATGAAACTGCCAATCTATTATGTACAACTTGTTCCTTTTCAACATATAATAGAGTATCATATATTTTTCCCCTGTTTTTCTTCCTTCCTCCACTCCCCCCCCCGAAATGGCTACTATTAGACACAAATATATGTGTATTTATATATATATATATATACACACACATATATGTAACATGTGTGTATGTAAAATTATTTTATACATACTTCTGTTTATCAGTTCTTCCTCTGGATGTAGATGGCATCTTTTTCATATATCCTTTATAGTTAGTTTGTATATTTATAACAGTCAAAATGACTTATTTGCTCAGTCATTCTTAAGACCATATTGCTGTTACTGTATACAATATTCTCTTGGTTCTGCTCATTTCACTCTCCATTATTTCATGAAAGTCTTTCCATGTTTTTCTAAGGTCATTGAGTTCATCATTTCTTATATCACAGAAATATTCCATCACAATCATATGCCACAACTTATTCAGCCATTCCCCAATTGATGGTCATCCTGCAATTTGCAGTTCTTTGCCACCACAAAGAGAGTTACATCTTAGAACCTATAGGTTCATTTCTTTTTTGAGTTTTTAATAATAATATGAGGAAAGTAGTATAGACATTATTATAATTTTACAGGTAAGGAAAATGAGGTTAGAGAGATTAGGCAAATTGTGTCCATGTCAAACATCAGATTTGAACATAGGTCTTCTTCAATTAAAGCCCAACAATCCATTCAGTGTTCTTTACATTCTCTCTGAAGCAGTCTTAAGCATTCTCCTCTAATAAGGGCTCTCTCATGGATACATTAATATATCACAAGATTCTTGACAAAGAACCACAGTGATCATTCTGGTCAATGATTCCGGTTATTGTTGTCAAGAAGGTGCACAAACATTGTAAGAACACACAAGGAGTCTGCCATTGTCATGGATCTCATCTATACAAGGTTCCAGTGGAAAATGTATTGCTACAGATGAAAATGGCTTCCCGACACTCTCGTTATGTGAATTATAATATGCTGATAGCATCAAGCTGTAGACCATAATAGTACTTCCTCAATTATTCAGTAGAGACTGGCCTAAATAATCTGTATAAGGGATATCTAGTTGGATGAAAAAAAAAAGATTGTGTCTAGATTATCACACACGATTGGATGAGCAGTCCATTGAGTTAGTGCCTCGTAATGCGTATTAGTATACTTTTTATAAATGAACACTGAGTTGGGTCTAGTTGAATAAAAGGAAGTAAGAGAGCTGGGCTGCATTTGAAAAACTGTGCAGTAATTTAAAAGTTGCTCCCCAGTGAAAAGACTCATTTTTTTTCAAAACATATATCACCTAATGAATATTCTATGGGGTTATGTATTTTAGAATACCACACTCTCTGAGGAACCAAAATCTCAGGTGACCCAGAGGGCAGTGGAGTAATACATAGTGGTCTAAAGCATATTGTAGCATATTTCTAATGATATCTTCCCTCAAGAATTAGAATATGTGATATCACTAAGGAAATGCATGCTTGGGAAAGGAAATGGGTTACATATGTGATACATGGGAAAGATAGCTTCAGTTTTCCATTATGATGATCTAAATGTAAATGTGACCTAGAGGAAGGCTACTAACATGGTGAGTATGCTCTCTGAGGAATATCTATGGGAGAACAAGAACAAGAGTCAACTAGGATAAGGATTCAAGGATGGCTTGCGATGTGCACCAACGGAGATGATAACCACATCAGTGAGACTTCATATCCATTGAAATGTTGAAAGACAGCTCATTGGAATGTCACAAAGATGTCACAGAGACCTGAGTTTTAGTTCCAGCTCTGCCTGTAATAGAGTCAGCTTGCTAAAACACTACCATCTCCTGACTCCATGATTTTGTACCATCTTTTGCATCTTGTTTGAAATACTGCGCCTCCTCATTTCTGCCTCTGGCTTCCCTGGCTTCCCTCTATTCTCAGTTTGAATTCCACCTTTGTGAGTAAAATTAATATTGGTGCCAGAAGAAACCAGAACCAGAATCAGAATACAGACCAAAACCAGAACCAGAAATTAGGAACCAAAAAAGATTTATTGAGTTTGCCAGCAACGAAGCCCTGCCCCCACTGGTGGAGACTCTACTAAGGGACAAAAGAACAAGGCACATATAGGTTTCAATCTGACAGCAATTAAATTGTGTACAGGTGGCTGCTAGGTGGTTGGATGGATAGAATGTTAAATTCAGGAAAGACCTGAGTTCAAATCCAGCCTCAGACACTTACTAGCTGTGTGACAGAGGGCAAGACACTTGACCTCTTTTTGCCTTAATCCACTGAAGAAAGAAATAGCAAAACACTCCAGTGTGTTTACCAAGAAAACTCCACAGACTGTATGATTCACAGGTTCATGAAGAGTTGGACATCACTGAACAACTGAAAAACAGCAACAAATTGCATATGGGCTGTCTCTTGATTAGACAGGGCCTATTACGAGGGGCTTGGAGATAAGAATGGGGGTGTGTGACAGGAAAGGCAATTGTTTGGGTTAGCTGTTTCTCATAACCTTGCCCTAATGGATGGGACTATTCCTGAACACTTGCTATTTCAGCAGAAAGGAAGGTCACTAGCAAGGAGAGTGGTTGCAATACATACAAGATCAGAGAAAAGACAGAGGAACTACAGACAAATGAGATTGCTTCAGATTTCTCAGGTACCTATATCTACAAGAGGCCTTTCCCAAACCCTACTGTCCACTCCCTTCCCTTCTAGTTACACTGTATGTATCATGCATATGCCTAGTTAATTGAATGTTGTCTCCCCCAACAGAATGTGAGCTCCTCGAGGGCAGCAAATACGCATTTGCCTTTCTTGGTATTCCTGGTATTTAAAGCAGTGCCAGGCAAATAGGAAATACTTAATAGATGCTTATTAACTGACTGACTAGCTAGGCGATTTTAAGTGGGTTAATTCCTCTTTCTTGGCATTATTTTACTCATTTATAAAATGGTGGTGGGGGTGGGTGGGGAGGAATAAATGACCTCTAAGATTCCTTTCAGTTCCAATACTATATTCTATGATCCTACTCCCCTCTTTTGCCTAACTGGCCTGAAGAATTAGCTGGTAGCCCAGCCTTTGCCAAGAATCATTCAGTCTTGGGCTAAGATAAAATACTATCCCACAGGGCAAGTTCTGATTTTTCTAAGAAGGCAGTCCTAGGGCAGCTGCTTTTAATTCCTGCTTCTTCAAGCAGCACAGGACTCTTTGGTGAGTTTCTTTCTAAGGTCACCATGTAATAAGGCAGTGAGAGGGGTTGGCACTTGAGCTGGATTTATGCAGTCTGACTCCATTCAATGATTTAGTCACATTGACTAGTCAGTTTTAAAAAAATGCCTTTTAAATTCAGAATGAATTAGTGTAATTTTTTTAAAATCCTGAATGGAAGCATGAGTTTGTAGAAATAACATAGGACTCAAAGTCCTGTGATATAGTGAATATATTTTATGATATTATGTAGTATAATCTATTAACTATATATAAATATACATATATACACATATACACATAGAAATGCATATGCTATATGCATACACAAAGACATATATATACATATACATATATATATACATATATATATATATATCTGTCTATCTATCTAGTGAATCTAGCTGAAGTTGGAGTCAGGAAGATTTGGGTTCAAATGCTACCTCTGACACTTATTAACTGTATGACCACAAACAAGTCACTTAATCTCTTAGTTTCCTCACTTGTAAAATGTGATTTTAGATGTTAGATGATGGCTTCTAATTTACCTTCTAGTTTTAAATACGTGATTTTAGAAACCAGGTTTCAAATTTCCAGTTTAACATTATTATATGCCTTAGAGGAAGTATTTTATCTTCATTTATCCTGTTTTCTGATCTGTAAAATTTAGAGATTAAACAGGATAATCTCTAAAATTCCTTCCACTTGTAGCATTCTATTACAAAAAGCCTGTGAATTCAGAACCAATCAAAGAGATAAGAGAATTGGATTCGAATCTAGGCTCTGGCATTAAATGAATCCCCAGGAAAAAAATTTCATAAGAATCATAATAATAATTTAAATTTATATAACATAGCTTAAAAAGTCTCCACTCTACTAGGTATGGGGTACAAGTATTATTGAAGCCCAATTTTCTTAAGAGAAAATAGGTTTCAAGGAGTAAAATGACTTGACAATGACTACTTTACTAGTTCATAGTTATGTGATCTCAAAGCATTTATCTCCCTGGGAAATTAGATGGCCGGTGGATAAATCACTGGTGGATAAATCAAGAAGACCTGAGTTCAAATCTAGTCTAAAATACTTATTAGCTGTGTGACCTTGGATAAGTCACTTAACCTCTCTCTCAGTTTCCTTAACTATAAAATAGGCATAACAATAGCACTTACCTTCCACACTTGTTTTAATGATCACATAAGATAATATTTCTAAAGCACTTAGCACAGTGCCTTGCACATAATAGGCACTTAATAAATGCTTATTCCTTTTCTTACTACACTTGCAATATTCTCCCAAAATATTGATCCTTGTTTTTTTATTTTCTTTTCCTTTCTTTTCTTTTCTTTTCTTTTTTCTTTTCTTTTTTTTCTTTTCTTTTCTTTTTCTCTTCTCATCCTTTCTTTTCTTTTCCTTCTTTACTTCTATTTCCTTCTTTCTTTTTTAAGCTCATGCTGGAAGTATAGAGTTTACTCAGGCTCCATCTGGCTCTGATTGTCAGAGGAGCTTTGACTTGCTCAGTTTCTAACCTGGGCGAATCTATCCCTCCTTAAATAATCTAGTGCCTATCCTCCCTCCTAGGGAGTTACTACGTTAATGCCTGACTTTGTGAGGAAAAGCAATCTGCTTAGCTCGCTGCAGTTTAGAACTCCAGAGCTCAAGAGATGTCCTAGCCTCAAGTCTTCCAGGTAGCAAAGATTACAAGTGTGCACCAATGGATCAGGCTAGAACACTTTATCGTCATCTCTGGCCCTATTCCCGCCCCTATCTCACTCTAATTTTTCTAACGTTTATCAGAATCAATCTTTTATCCCCTCCTTCTCCCCCCCAGGAGAAACCAAACTCTAGGAGGGCAGGGATTGTTTTATTTTAATCTGTGTATCCTTGGCTTCCAGCACAATGCTTTTAGGTGATATATTTTAAATGTTTGCTGAAATGATTGAGCTAAAATTTGAACTTAAGTTGTTTGATTCTGATTTTCAGTGCCCTTCCTAATGCACCTTCAGCAGCATCAACAAACAATAATAACAGTATGTGGCGTTCAAATAACTCTCAAGGGGATAGGGATCTCCTGGCATTGTTGTTCTTTCTACTAATGCAGATTGCTTATTTTAACATATAATCTTAGAGGTTAAAAGGCTTGCCCAGGACCACATTACCATCATGTATCAGAGACATGCCTTGAACCCAGGTCTTTGTGATTCCAAGGGCAATTCTGTGTCTACCATACTAAGCTACCTGTACCTACCTTGCAAAGCACCTTATAAGTTTCATCTCATTTGTTTTCACAGCAACCTGGGGATGATAATAGCTTCCCAGGATTGTTGTGAGGATCAAATGAGATAATATTTGTAAAGAGCATAGCATAATACCCTTTGACACAGCAATATCTCTTCTAAGGCTGTATCTCAAAGAGATCATAAAAAATGGGAAAAGGACCCACATGTACAAAAATATTTATAGCAGCTCTTTTGTAGTGGCCAAGAACTGGAAATTGAGGGGATGCCAATCAATTGGGGAATATATCACAAGTTGTGGTATATAAATATAATGGAAAACTATTCTGCTATAAGAAATGATGAGCAGGCAGACTTCGGAAAAACCTAGAAAGACTTATATGAACTGATGCTGAGTGATGTGAGAAGAACCAGGAGAACATTGTACACAGTAACTACAACATTGTGTGTTGACTAACTTTGATACTTTGCTCTTCTCAGCAATGCAAGGACCTAAGACAATTCCAAAAGACTCATAATGGAAAATGCTATACACACCAAGAGAAAGAAATATGGAGATCAAAGTGTACTAGTTCCTCTCTTTTTTTGTTTTTCTTTCTCATGGTTTCTCTCATTCGTTCTATTTCTTCTTTACAACACGACTAATTCAAAAATATGTTTAATAAAAAAAAGAGCATAGCACAGTGTCTGGCACATAATAGGGTGTCATTAAATGTTTGCTTGATTCCCTCCTCTGATCTTTGCCTGTAAACTTACAGCATGATGATTAACAAAAAAAAGGAAAACAAGCAGAAAAACAACAACAAACACTTTTAATTGGCCACTCAGATGTGTGCTTAGAAAAGGATTAAACAGATGATCTCTCAGGATTTTTCCTGATGGCTTTGGAGTAAGGAGGAAAAACTGGCAAGTGTCCTCTAGATAGGAATGGAACATAGGGCCTTCTCTCCCATCTGGCTGTCAGGTGTCTATGAATGTGCTTGTATTTCTTCTTTGCTGATTTTCTGTGAATATCTTGAGAAGGAAGTGTCTAAATGATAAGTGGGACCTGGAGATCCATCAAAGCCGTTTGAGATCCCATCAGCAACTAGAGGCCCAGAAGCAGTGGTAGTAATGGTAGCAGTAGCCTAATCTGGTAAGGAGACCACACACTACCCCTGCTTGATGCAGGCCAGTAAGGTATAAGACTACCCGAGCAAAAGAGTGACTCATCTAACTTCTATGACACACCCACAAATGAATTTGGTGGGGGAGCATCCCAGGAGGGTGTTTGTAGCAACCACTTTTCATTTGAGTTTATATTTATCCATAAAGTCAATAGGCACATAGGAAGGGAAAGTATGGGGAGAGTATGCCTCCCAGTTTTGGGGGTGGGATATAGTTATAATGTGGTCCTTACTATGGCTTCTCAATAAATAGTCCCTTACCTACTTTCTTAATAAAAAGCAAATCACTTAATTGATATTGGAGAGATATGAATGGGTTAAATGATATTTGGAAGCATACTGGTGAGGGGATCATGAACAAGACATCACAACGCCACAGGGTTAATGCAAAAAGAATAGTATTTATATAGCATTTAAAGTTTACAAAAATTATCTTATTTGATATCTGCAACAACCTTGATATTATTATCCCCATTTTATAGTTGGAAATGGAAGTAGAAAGAGGTTAAGTGACTTTCCCAGGATCACATAGCAAGTAAGTAATCTAGCGCCACATTTGAACTCATGTCTTCTTAACTCCAGGTCCAGCACTCCATCCACTGTTCCACCTAGCAACAAGATGTTAATCAGTCATTTCAGTCACATTTCATTCTTTGTGGCCCAATATAAGGTTTTCTTTGCAAAGATATTGGAATGGTTAGCCATTTTCTTCTGCTTATTTTGTAGATGAAGAACTGAGGGAAAAAGGGTTTAATGACTTGTCCAAGGTCAAACATTTAGCACATGTGCGAGGCCAAATTTGAACTCAGGAAGATGTCTTCCTGACTCCAGGTATACACTGCTCTAGCTAGCTACCCAGATAATCCTAGCAGCAAGATGATTCCTGTCATTAATGACTTTACATTCAAAGAGAGTAAGATAACACCTATAGAAGAATAGTGAGGGAGTAATGCATGGATTCATTAAAAAAAACTTACATATCTTTTCAAGAAGTATCAATTTGATTATTGTTCCCAGAAGCAGAGGTAGAATTCAGAAAAAATGGTGGGGTGTGAACAGGAGGCTAGGAGTTTGGGTATGTTGTGGAGAGTGGACTAGGTACATCAAAAACTCAGAAATCATAACCACAGGGTTCTAGGGAAGAAGGCTGAGTTTTGAGTGAGAGATGGTATCTGAAATGCAGGAATAGTCAGGAAGAACCCAAGAGCTTTAGGTAGGAATCCCACTTTTGATTCTTCCTAACAGTAGGGGCATATTATTTAACCTGTTGGCACCCAATTTTCCTTCTCTGTAACATGGCAATAATATCTGTGGTTAACTACTTCATAAATGTGTTGTTGAGCATCAAATGAGATAATGGATGTTAAGTACTTTCTGAACTTAAGGAACTACATAGATTTCAGCTGTTATTATCATTATTTGAACTGAAAAGAAAGGAAAGATGAGAGAAAAGACAAACTTGAAAGACTGAAAGGAGTGATGAAGCTATTCACACAAGTCAAGTTAAGACTTGTAGAAAGGCATGGAGTTGGGAGATGGAATGTGGAATTCACAAGCAACAGTCAGTACTCTTGTTTGCCTCGAAAAAATAAAACAAGTTGGTGGATGTTTTGAGGCTGCAAAAGGTAAATTGGAGATGGTTATTGTTGAGTTGTTTTTTTTTTTTTAGTAATGTCTGAATCTTCAGGGTCACAAAGAGTTATAGATAAGGAAACTGCGGCTGAAAGAGGATGTGTTTTGCCTGGGTATAAGGCGAATCAGTAAATGAAAAATCTTTCCTACCTATTTAATAGGCCCCAGGTGGGGCCAGCAAAGGGAGACCTGATTAGAGGCAGACCCACACCTTTGTGATGCCAATCAGGGATTAAAGACCCTTCCTATCCACTCAATAGACTTTGAGTGGGGGCACTTAATAGAAGCTTAATAAGAGGCTTGTTTGTAGGCAGGCCTAATCCCTTTACTTACTAGGCACTAAGCCTCAGGCCCACACCCTTTTTCCAATTGGGCATGAAGCCCTTGGCCCCGCCAAAACAGCACATACACCCAGAAGGTAACCATTGATAACTGAGAATTGAGAATTCAGAAGTCAGAAGAGAAGCCAGAGTTCAGAATTCAGCCCAAGGAGAATGAGACCACAAAGCTGCAGAAAGAGTGTGGAGTGAAGAGAAACCAGGAAGCTGCAGAAACCAAGAACTGAGGGGGAGAGAGAAGGAAAACAAGTAGACAGTTAGGATTCCTGAGTGATTGTTTATGGGAAGGCCCTAGCAGAAAGGTAGGTTACAGGATGACTTGGTTCCTTGCTATAATACTGTGTTATAATTACCTTGTTGCTACATTGAGGTGGGCTTACTGGTTTTGAAATATAGTTACTGCTTTATCAAATTGGAGGTTTTGGTCCTTGGATTTGATCCTATGGAGTCTAAGTAAATGTTATACTTCCTCTGCCTTCTACCTAGAGAGTTTCTCATACTTTGTAATTCCAAACAATACAAGCATGTTCATTGTCATCCTGGAAGTCATGAATCTTGCCTTATTGATAGCCTGGGGTCACACACTTAAATATCTAAAGTATGACTTCAAGGGATGGAGCCAAGATGGCATCTAGAAAGCAGGGACTTGCTTAAACTGCCCCCCAAATCCCTCCAAACACCTGTAAAAATGTCTCCGAACAAAGTCTAGAGCTATGGAACCCACGAAATAGCAGAGGGAAACAGGTATCCAACCCAGGAGAGCCTGAACGGTCACCAGAAAAGGTCTATCGTGGTTCTGAGAGTGGAGGAGCACCCTGCATAGGCCTCACTGGGACAGACCAGACCCAGAATCAGCCAGCCGGAACAGGCTTTGGGGCCATGAAACAGTGAGCTGGGGCAGGTACTGGACTTCTCAGCCCACAAAAGCCAAAGAGCAGGTTAGAGGGAAACTGCCGGATTGAGTTCAGAGCAGTCAGGCCCCCAACTCTGGGGGTGGAGGAAGCGGTGCAGTAGTGGCCATAGCAGCAGCAGAAAGTTCCTGAGGCTCCCTCCAGAGAGCCAGCGTCAGAGGTTTCCTGAGTCCCTGCCTCACGTGATGGAAGGAATCTAGCAGCAGATCAGAGCAGGAGTACAAGGAGCCCTTTGTGGGCACAAAGGCGGATTCTTTTGCTGTGCCCTGCTTGGATATGTATTGCGGTCCTGGTTGGCAGTTCTTGGGGGAGGAGGAACACTGCGGTGACAGAGCCCGGGGTGACCGTGGAGTGGAAGTAGCTCTGAAAACAGCGATGCTTGGTACCTAAAGCTTGGGACAAAGTACTCTCTACTCTATGAGCATTCAGATCCTGACAGAAAAGCTCAAGGGTCGAGGAGTTGTCTGGGAATGTGAACAAGCAGCAAAAACAGACTCAGATTCAGACTCAGACTCAAAATCAAACTCTAGATTCCTTTTTTGGTGATAAAGAAGACCAAAGCATACAGCCAGAAGAAGTCAACGAGGTCAAAGAGCCTATATCAAAACGTTCCAAAAAAAATATGAATTGGTCTCAGGCCATGGAAGAGCTCAAAAAGGATTTGGAAAAGCAAGTTACAGAAGTAGAGGAAAAATTGGGAAGAGAAATGAGAGTGATGTGAGAAAACCATGAAAAGCAAGTCAATGACTTGTAAAGGAGACCCTAAAAAATTACTGAAGAAAATAAGACCTTAAAGAATAGACTAACCCAAATGGCAAAGGAGTTCCAAAAAGCCAATGAGGAGAAGAATACCTTGAAAGGCAGAATTAGCCAAATGGAAAAGGAGGTCCAAAAGAACACTGAAGAAAATACCACCTTAAAAATTAGATTGCAGCAAGTGGAAGCTAGTGACTTTATGAGAAACCAAGATATTATAAAACAGAGTCAAAGGAATAAAAAAATGGAAGACGATGTGAAATATCTCATTGGAAAAACCACTGACCTGGAGAATAGATCCAGGGGAGATATTTTAAAAATTATTGGACTACCTGAAAGCCATGATCAAAAAAGAGCTTAGATGTTATCTTTCAAGAAATTATCAAGGAAAAGTGCCCTGATATTCTAGAACCAGAGGGTAAAATAGAAATGGAAAGAATCCACTGGTCACCTCTTGAAAAAAATCCTAAAAAAAAAAAAACTCCCCAGGAATATTGTCACCAAATTCCAGAGTTTCCATGTCAAGGAGAAAATACTGCAAGGAGCCAGAAAGAAACAATTTGAATATTGTGAAACACAATCAGGATAGCACACGATCTAGTAGCTTCTACATTAAGCGATTGAAGGGCTTGGAATATGATATTCTGGAGGTCAAAGGAGCTGGGATTAAAACCAAGAATCACCTACCCAGCAAAACTGAGTATAATGCTCCAAGGCAAAATATGGATTTTCAATAAAATAGAGGACTTTCAAGCTTTCTAGATGTAAAGACCAGAGCTGAATAGAAAATTTGACTTTCAAACACAAGAATCAAGAGAAGCATGAGAAGGTAAATAAGAAAGAAAATTCATAAGGGACTTACTAAAGTTGAACTGTTATGTTTACATTCCTACATGGAAAGATGATGTGTGTAATTCATGAGACCTTTCTCAGTTTTAGGGGAGTTGAAGGGAATATAGATAGAGGGCACAGGATAAGTTGAATATGAAGGGATGAGAGCTAAAAAATGAAATAAGTTTAAGTGGTGAGAGAAGAATGTATTGAGAGAGGGAGAAAGGGAGAGATAGAATGGGGTAAATTATCTCACATAAAAGTGGCAAGAAAAAATAGTTGTGCTGGAAGGGAAGAGGGGGCAGGTGAGGGGGAATAAGTGAATCTTACTCTCATTGGATTTGACTTGAGGAGGTATAGTAGGAAGGCCGAATTTATAATCTCAAATATAATCATGTATATGTTTGAATGGTTCGAAATCGCAAGGTATGAGAGATTCTCTAAGGAGAAAACAACAAGAAATTTATTTAGGCCCCACCACAGCAGAACCATGAACCATCCTCCCCATTCTAACATCTTGACAAAAAGACTCCAGGCCCGGAAAGCCCACCTCACAAGAGTAACCAGGAGGCCACAGAAAAACAAGATAGTATTTAGCCAAATCATTTTACTGGCCTCACGTTCCTGCTCGAACTCCTGGTCTACACATGGGTAAGCCCTGCTTCCACAGCTTCCTGCCTCTGCAGCTTCTTGCTTCTGCAGCTTCCTGCCTCCGCTGAAACTGTCTCTCGGCTCACCCCTCCTCACGGCTGAGCTTCTGGCATTCTCAAGCCCCGCCTCAACGACCAGAGACCATTGGTTCCCGAGCTGGCCCCTCCTAAGTCACCAATCCACACCCACACAGGTTTCACACCTGACAGGACCCTGGGCCTGGGGCTTAGCACTTAACAGCTGAAAGTACTTCCACTCAAAAGAAACAAAAGCCATGCTAATGAGACAATTTTGCTTAACAACACAGGAGGGAATAACATACATACTCAATTTGGTATCTTGCTCCACAGGAAAGTAAGAGGAAGGGGA
>JAQQSZ010003169.1:0-14526 GCA_028646595.1 Phalanger gymnotis
TTTCTTTTTCTTTCTTTCTCTCTTTCTTTCTTTCTTTCTCTTACTAGGCATCTACAACTTTCAGTCAGTGTGGGATGCCTGGAACAGCCTTTCTTTGAGAAGCACTATGGCAAACTAAACTCCTCCATCAGACTGTGAGCTTGCTGAGCTCATGAACTGCCTTTTCCCACTTTGTACTTTTGGCTCATTGAATCCTCAAATCATAGAATCTCGGAGTTGGAAGCACCCTTAGCAGCCATTTAGTTCAGTCCACACCCTAGAGGGAGCAGTGGACAGAATGTTGGGTTAAGGAAGACCTGAGTTCAAATCCTGTCTTAGACATTTCCTAGCCACATGACTCCAGATGAGTCCTTTCACCTATGCTGCCTCAGTTTCTTCATCTGTAAAATAAAGATAATAACAGCACTTGGCTCCTAGGGTCATTGTGAGGAGCAGTTGGGATAATATTTATGAAGTACCCTCCAAATGCTGGCTCTTAGTATTATGGCCCCCAAGAAAATTCCCTGCTACCACTCACCAACAGCCATGCTCTGAAGCCTTTCAGCGAGGGAGAGACAACAAAACTAGCCTCGGCTACAGGCAGCCCCACCCACATTGTTCCCAGTTTGTGCTTTGGGGCCAAACACAATAAACAACATGCCAGTCCTTTGAATAATTGGAGAGCTGCCCCTCTCCTGCCTCACTTTCCCTCCACTCTTCTTCATTCAGCAACTGCTCAGAGGGAAGCTGGAGGCCCTTCTCCTCTCTGGTTGCCCTCTCTGCTGGCTGTCTAACACTCACAACTGAGCAGAGCACTCTGGATGTGCTTGGCCAGGGCAGAATAAAAAGGGATTATGGCTTCTTTATTCCTGGAATCTGTGCCTCTCAATGCAGCATTCACTTTCTTGGCTGCCCATCTCACCAACTTGACTTCTATGGAGCTTCCAGTCCTGGGCGGGGTAGGGGGCAGTCCAGCCAGAAGGATTCCAGGAGCAACACCTCCTCCCAGAGGTGGAGAGGTTCCAGAGAGGACAAAGCGGTCTCTAGAGCAAAGGTGTCAAGTGAGAATGGCCACTGTTCATTTACATTCCAGTAAATGGATCACTTCTCCTGGGACACAAGCGGTTCCTTTGAAACATAATTCTCCCTTTTTGGGCATGTATGATATGATGGGTAGACTTCCTCTGAGCCAGGAAGACCTGAGTTCAAGTCTCACCTTTCACACCTACCCAGCTGTGTAATCCTAGGAAATCACTTAATCTCTGTCTGCCTCAGGCAACTTTCCAAGACATTTATTAAATTATAAAGTATAGCATCTTAAACTTTTTTTGAATCATGGACTTCTTTAGCAGTCTGGTGAAGTACATGGAACCCTACTCAGAATCACACACACACACACACACACACACACATTTAAATTTATAAAGGAAATGATAAATTTAATTAGAGTTTAGTGAAAATAAAAATGGATATTTTCCCCACCTAAACTCACAGACCTTCTGAAATCTATCACAAACAGGGATCCATGGACCCCTGGTTAAGAACCCCTGATTTAGAGGGATCTGCACCATTTGAACTCCTTGAGGGCAGGGCCTAGGTTTTGTTTTTTGTTTTTTGCCTCTTGAAATATCCTTGTCACTTAGCATAGTGACTGGCATGTTGTTGTTGAGTCATATCTGACCCCATTTGGGGTTTTCTTGGCAGAGATATTAGAGTGGTTTGCCACTTCCTTCTCCAGCTCATTTTAAACATGAGGAAACTGAGGCAAACAAGGTTAAGTGACTTGCCCATCGTCACACAGCTAGTAAGTGTCCGAGGCCAGATTAGAACTCAGGAAGATGAATCTGTCAACATGGTGCTTTTAAAAAAAATCTCAGTCATTATTTCAGGATAATTGGTTTCCTTCATAATCCCATGCTTTTTACTTTCTGCGTTTAAAACTGTGACTCTAAGAAGGGGACCAGAGGCTGAAGCCTGACTGATAAAGGGGCCTGACTGACAAAGGGGACCAAGACACAAACATGGTTAACACCATTCACACTCTGTCTGGCACATAGTAGGCACTTAATAAATGCATATTGACTAAATAGGATTGAATCTGAGCCGTGATGCTCCTAGCTGTGAACCTCAGTTTCCTCCCCTTTAAAGTGGGTACAACAATGTTTCTACCACCTGCCCCTTGTGAAAGGGCTTGAAAATCTGTTGGCACCATCATTTTTTATTCTGTTTGCGTCAATCATTTTGTGAATCATCTCATACTTGGATCGGACATTTGACGTCAATCCTGGTATTTCCTGCAGTCACTAGGCTCCACCTCTAACAACTTGACTGCCCTCTGGGTTTGGCCCCATATTCTATGTCTACACTGGCCTGGCTCATGGCGGGGCTGGCTCAGCCGGGAGTTGACTGCCCTCTACTGGTTTCCCACAGTCATTGCAGGACTCTACCTGCCTTGGTTCGCTCCTCCCCATCTCCTAGGGCTGGTCTCTTTCTGCTCCGTGATCTACCTACTTTTAATTTGATCATATGTCCTGGTTTATAAGTTTCTCTTGGTCTGTAGTTCCATGTGGTCCCTCTGTGATCCTTGGGAAGCCGAGTCAGGCAGCTTGGTCCAAGCATTGCTGGTGGCCGATTTTGTAAACCAACAGCTTGACTTTTAGATCCTATCAGAACTCTTGTGTACTTGTTACCTGGATTTAGTAGACGGAGTCGGAGGGCCTGGGTTCAAATCCTGCCTTATCTCCTGAGTGACCCTGAACAGTTGTTCCAAGAGCATTTACTACCGTATGACCATATGCTAGGAATTGGGGGTACAAAGATAATGAATGAAATAATCCATACTCCCAAGGACTTTATATTTTGAGTCATTTGATCTCACTGGGCTTCAATTTCCACAAGCATAGAATGAGAATGATGAATTAGCTGACCTCAAAGCTCTCCTCCCTCCCTAAATCTCTGATCTCGAATTCATCTTTTAGGTCCTTGATCTGCTCCATTAAGCAAGCATTTAGGGCTTCTGTCTCCAACTTGGTCAGTAGAATGGAAACTCATTGAGGGCAGAGACTTTCCATTTTTTCAGTCTTTGTGCCCAGAACGATGTCTGGCACATGAACGTCTCCTAATGAAGGTTTGCATTGAGCAGGTTCACTTCCACGGCAAGTCTGGGAACGGGATTCCCTTTAAAGTCTTCTTTGGGCAAGATGGAGACAGAGCGCTCAATCCCTCTCTCCTAGAGATGCTGTCTCTAGCCCAGACATTTCATGTCAGACCATTCCACTGGGAAAGGGCCCAGTGACATATATGAAACATCTTTGTGTGGGGGTAGTTCCCTTTTCCGAAATTAAGCAACCTTGTAAAAACCAGGGCCCCTGAGGAGCAAAAACATGCCCTGTGAGTAGGCAAAGGGAAGAGGAAGTAGTTTGATTTGAGGGACACTAAAAGCATTGGCTATTTCAGTGTAGTCTATATCCCTAATTACCTGGAATCCCTACCTCTAGCGTCATTGTTTGGGTGAAGACATCATATCTTTAGAAGATCCGTGTTAAAAGGCTAGCCTCTTATCTTTCAGGAGTAGCACATTCATCTTCTGGGCCTGACCCAGATTACTCTGGTATAGAGGGTGAACCCAAAGTCTTAAACTCTAGGTCAAAGCCACACTAAGACTTGTGGACCTCCTGTATTGACTAGAAGCAGTGTGTGGCCTAGGGGATGGAGAGTTGGTCTTGGAGTCAGAATGACCTGGATCCTGCCTCTGATGTGTCCTGTCCGTGTGTCCCTGGGCTAATCACTTGATTTCTCTGTCCCCCCTCCTCCCAGCTCTCTAAGTTGGAAAGTTGAAGAGAAGGTGTTAATCTGCATTGGTAGAATCCCCTTCTACAGATGAAATCCCAGGTCTGACCAAACTCTGCATAATGAAATGAATCCCCAGTCCCCTGGAGGAGGGGAATGACACACAGGGCAAGCACATTTGGCTGCAGCTGGGGGTGGGAGAAGGGGAAAGGGAAAATGTTTAGAACCTTCATTGCTGCTGGCTCAATTGTTTCCTTGTCTATGGTCTTTTAAATTTTGCAAAGCACCTTCCTCAAAATTACCATTCAAGGTGGGTCAGTCAGCCAGTCAACAAACATTTAAGTGCTCACTGTGGGCCAAGCATGGGCCTGCACTGAGGTTCAGTGACTTGACTAGGGTCACACAGTTGTAAGGGGCAGGCTCTGTATTTAGATCCAAGAATCCTGTGTTCTTTGCTGCCTCTCAGGGTGGGGAGGTGGGGAGGCCAAGGGGTACTACTTAGCTTAGGGACCTAGATAAACAAGAGGGCAACAAGAAGGCTTGAGTCAGGGTTCAGAAGGGGAGAGGGGAAAGGCAGCCACCATTCTGCCATCTTAGTAGGCCCCGAGGCCATTGGGACCAAATTGTGAAGGGCCTTGAATGTCATTTTAAGGAATTTGGATGTCAAACTCCTGGGAGACTGGCAGTAAAGGGAGGCCATTTCCAGAGTTTGTTGGCTTGTTTTAAAACCTCTGAGTGCTCTCCCTGCCCAGGCACACTAGGGCAAGCCAGAGCAGCAGCTACATACCTGTTTCATTACATAAACCCAGAGAATGATGCTCTGAAATAGTCGTCTTCCTTCATTACACCTAACTCATAAGGAAGCTTGATTGAAAGGAGGGAGTAAGGTTTCAATTTCAACTTAACTACATATTTGCTGTCTGTTACTTTCTTTCATGATAACTTTTGAAAGAGTTTAAATAAAGATTTTGGGCCAGATGAGACCTAAAGTACCTTCCAGTCCTGACAGGAAATGTCTTAACATTGTTTTCAGCTCAAAGAGTTCTGAGGCCCCTCCCTTCTCTGACTCCGCATGTTTTAAGTTCTGAGGCCTCTTCCAGCTCTGAAACACTCTTGTTCTAACTTCTAAGTCTCTACCCAGAGTTGACATTCTATGGTCTAAATTCTCTTCCCAACTCTGACAGTCTATGTTCTAAGTTCTAAGTTTCCACCCAAAGTTGACATTCTAGGTTCTATTGGCTCCTTCCAGACTTAAAGTTTTATGTGCATTATCTCTGGCATTCAATGGTTTTTTAAAAAAAATAGTTTATTTATTTAAGTTTTCCACTTTCACTTCCATAAGATTTTGAGTTTCAAAGTTTCTCCCCCTCACTCTCCTCCCCTCTTCCCAAGACAGCGTGCAATCTGATATAGGCTCTACCCATGCATTCCTATTAAACATATCTTCGCATTAGTCATGACATAAAAAAGAATTAGAACTAATGGGAAGAAACATGAGAAAGAAGAAACAAAACAAAACAACAAAAGAAAAGGAGAGCAAATAGTCTGCTTCCGTCTCCATTCAGACTCCAAAGTTCTTTTTCTGGTTGTGGATGGCATCTTCTATCATGAGTCTCTTGGAGTTGTCTTGAATCCTTGCGTTGCTGAGAAGAGCTAAGTCAATTAAAGTCAGTCATTGAACACTGTGGCTGTTACTGTGTACAATGTTCTCCTAGTTCTTCTCGCCTCACTCAGCATCAGTTCATATAAGTCTTTCCAGGTTTTTCTAAAGTCCACCTGCTCAACACTTCTTATAGCGTAATAGCATTCCATTACATTCATATACCACAACTTGTTCAGCTATTCCCCAATTGATGGATATCCCCTCAATTTCCAATTCTTTGCCACCACAAACTTTCAATGTTTTTAGAAATATATTTTTAAAAAACTCTGAACTTATCATCAACCCCCTCCCCCCAGCATTTCCATGTACAAAAGAGCCCGCAGAAGAGGACTGAATTTTAAATTGCTATTTCATGTCCCTCCTATCACCTTCTAACAACATCCCTTCTCTCTGGTTAGGAGGTGGGTGGAGGCTTCATCAAGATCCCTTTGGCGACAGAGTTGTTGCCTCTGCCAGAGCTCTTGAGTCTTTCAAAATGGCTTTTCTTTAAAATGTTTTTGTTATTGTGTAAATTCTACTTGATTTCCTTGGCACCAGCTCCGATTTCCCAGAATCTCTGAAATCCTCTCTTTCTTCATTTTTACATTTTATTATGTTCATATCTTTCTGTTTGTTCAGCCACGCCCCAATTGAAAGGCACCCCCATGATTTTCAGTTCTTTCCTTTTATTCTTTTAATTTTTTTCTTCTTGATCAGAAGGGCTGTTTTTTTAAAAATGTGAGATGTGCAAATTTATTTATTTTTTATAATTAAGATTTTTTATTTTTAGTTTACAACACTCGGTTCCACATAATTTTGAGTTCCAGATTTTCTTCCCCTCCCTTCCCTCCCCAAGACAGCATGGAATCTGATATATCTTCTACACATAACTTTGTATTGAACTTATTTAAACAATAGTCAAGTTGTAAAGAAGAATTATGACCAATGGAATGAAGCATGAGAAAGAAGAAACAAAACCAAAAAAAAAAAAAAACAAAACCCCGAAACAAAAACAAAAGGGAAAAAAAGAGTGAAAAAAAGGCAAGCATAAAGTGTGCTTCAATCTGTATTCAGACTCCATAGTTCTTTCTCTAGAGGTAGATAGCATTCTCCATCGTGAGTCCTTTGGAGTTGTCTTTGCATCTTGTATTGCTGAGAAAAGCAAAGTCTAACGGGGTTAGTCATCTCAGAAGGGCTGTTTTGCTCATGATCATTGGAGAATGTGTAGGGGAGGAAGATGTAAGAAGACCGAAAAGGTAGGAGGGGGCAGGTTTGAAGGGCTTTAAGAGCCAGAGGGTTTTATATTTGATCCTGGAGGTTCAGGTTCAGTTTCATTGAAACATTTGTTAAGTGCCTACTATGTATCAGGGAACCACTGGAGTTTTTTTTTATAGGTGCATGGAGTGACATGGTCAGATGTGGAGTGAGAGTCACAGGAGTGAATGAATTTTTTAAAGAGAAGCTAACTGAAATGTGAGCTCAACCATGGGAGACCTCCCCATCTTACCCAAGGGGAAACTCTCAAAAGTCTCTAGGGAAGAGTTAGCTTTCTTTACACGTCTGGTATTTCTTTACGTCTGGTACTTTCCATGAGTCTTTGCTGAATAGTGTCTCAAACCACAAGGATCTTCCGGGAGAAGCTTTCACACCAATTTTGTTCTTGGGAATGGATTCAGTGTCATGTTTTACTCAGCATTAGCTCTACCTATTAGGACTCACTGTCTACACATGCAGCCCATGCCAAATGTTCCAGGCTTGGTTGGAAACCTGGTTGGCCTCATTTTGGAATGTTAGCCCTTCTTCAGATACAGCCCCTCCCGACTGCTCAAACAGGTTTCTCTTGGGTTTTACATTTGGATTTCAAAATTTCTACTCAGCTCTGGTATTTTCAGCAACCATAATTAGAAGTTCCCTCTTCTGTGAAAAGCTCCTCTTTCCCCCACAGGATTATGCTCAGCTTCGATTGGAAAGTTGTTCTGGGTTATAATCCTACATCTTTTCCCTTTTGAAAGATTGCATTCCATGACGTGTTCTTTCAGAGATTGCTAGGTCTTCTGTGATCCTGAAGATGGCCCTAGGCTACTTGAACTCTTCCTTTCTGGCTACTTATGATACTTTTTTCTTTGATGTGAAAGGTCTGGATATTGACTATGACATTCTTGGAACTTTTTTTTTTTTAAAGAAGTGATTGGTTGATTCTTCTGTATTCACTTTGCCCTCAGTTCTAACTGATTTGTGCAGTATTCATTTATGATTTCCTAAAATATAATGTCCAGATTTTTTTAATGGCTTTCGGGGAGTCCAAAAATTTTTAAATTATTTATCCTTGATCTGTTTTTTCCAGGTCAATGATTTTTTACATCAGATACTGTATATTTTCTTCTATTTTTTGAATCTTGCTGCCTCTGGATATATCCCTAAGACTCCAAATCTTTCTTTTTTTAAATTGATTTATTTAATACATTAGTTTCAGCATTGATTTTCACAAGAGTTTGAATTATGAATTTTCTCCCCATTTCTACCCTCCTACCCACTCCAAGACGGCATATATTCTGGTTGCCCCATTCCCCAGTCAGTCCTCTCTTCTGTCACTCCACTCCCCTCCCATCCCCTTTTCCCTTCCTTTCTTGTAGGGCAAGATAAATTTCTATGCCCCATTGCCTGTGTATCTTATTTCCTAGTTGCATACAAAAACTTTTATTTTTTGTTTTTGAGCAACTGTTTTTAAAACTTTGAGTTCCAAATTCTCTCCCTTCTTTCCTCCCCACCCACCTTCCCTAAGAAGGCAAGCAATTCAACATAGGCCACATGCATATCATTATGTAAAACCCTTCCACAATACTCATGTTGTGAAAGACTAACTATATTTTGCTCCTTCCTAACCTATTCTCCTTTATCCAACTTTCTTCCTTGACCCTGCCCCTTTTCGAAAGTGTTTGTTTTTGATTACCTCCTCCTCCTATCTGCCCTCCCTTCAATCATACCCCCTTTTTCATCTTCTTCCTCCTTCTTTCCTGTGGGGTAAGACACCCAATTGAGTGTGTATGGTATTCCCTCCTCAGGTCAAACCCGATGAGAGCAAGATTCACTCATTCCCCCTCACCTGCTCCTTCTTCTCTTCCAACAGAACTGCTTTTTCTTGCCATTTTATGTGAGATAATTTACCCCATTCTATCTCTCCCTTTCTCCCTCTCTCAATGTATTCCTCTCTCATCCCTGAATTTGATTTTATTTTTTTAGATATCATCCCTTCATATTCAACTCACTCTATGCCCTCTGTCTATACATATATATATATACATATGTATATATATGTATATATATACATACATACATATATACATACATACACACATATACAAATGTATATATATATATATATATACATATACACACACGCACACACACACACATATATATATGCATATTCCCTTCAGCTACCACCTAATACGGAGGTCTCATAAATTATACATATCGTCTTTCCATGTAGGAATGTAAACAAAACAGTTTAACTTTAGTAAGTCCCTTATGAATTTTCTTTCTTGTTTACCTTTTCATGCTTCTCTTGATTCTTGCATTTGAAAGTCAAATTTTCTATTCAGCTCTGGTCTTTTCACTGAGAAAGCTTGAAAGTCCTCTATTTTATTGAAAATTCATATTTTGCCTTGGAGCATGATACTCAGTTTTCCTGGGTAGGTGATTCTTGGTTTTAATGCTAGCTCCACTGACCTCCGGAATATTGTATTCCAAGCCCTTCAATCCCTTAATGTAGAAGCTGCTAGATCTTGTGTTATTCTGATTGTGTTTCCACAATACTCAAATTGTTTCTTTCTGGCTGCTTGCAGTCTTTTCTCCTTGATCTGGGAGCTCTGGAATTTGACAACAATATTCCTAGGAGTTCTCTTTTTGGGATCTTTTTGAGGAGGCGATCTGTGGATTCTTTCAATTTCTATTTTACCCTCTGGCTCTAGAATATCAGGTCAGTTCTTCTTGATAGTTTCTTGAATGATTATATCTAGGCTCTTTTTTTTGATCATGGCTTTCAGGTAGTCCAATAATTTTTAAATTATCTCCCCTGGATCTATTTTCCAGGTCAGTGGTTTTTCCAATGAGATATTTCACATTGTCTTCCACTTTTTCATTCCTTTGGTTCTGTTTTACAATATCTTGATTTCTCAAGTCACTAGCTTCCATTTGCTCCAATCTAATTTTTAAGGTAGTATTTTCTTTAGGGGTCTTTTGGACCTCCTTTTCATTTGGCTAATTCTGCCTTTTGAGGCATTCTTCTCCTCAGTGGCTTTTTGGAGCTCTTTTGCCATTTGAGTTAGTCTATTTTTTAAGGTATTGTTTTCTTCAGTATATTTTTCAGTATTTGTTTGGGTCTCTTTTAGCAAGTCATTGACTTGTTTTTCATGGTTTTCTCTCATCCTTCTCATTTCTCTTCTGAATTTTTCTTCTACTTCTCTAACTTGCTTTTCCAAATACTTTTTGAGCTCTTCTATAGCCTGAGACTAGTTCATGTTTTTCTTGGAGACTTTTGATGTAGGCTCTTTGAGTTTGTTGACTTCTTCTGGTTGTATGTTTTGGTCTTCTTTGTCACCAAAGAAAGATTCCAAAGTCTGAGACTGAATCTGAGTGTGTTTTTGCTGCCTGGCCATGTTCCCAGACAACTTACTTGACTTGAGTTTTTTGTCGGGATATGACTGCTTGTAGAGTAAAGAGTACTTCATTCCAAGCTCAAGGGGATGCACTGTTGTTTTCAGAGCTATTTCTATACAGCCAACTCTGCCACACCAGCATTCCTCCTTCCCGAAGAACCCCCAACCTGGACCCGACTCAGATCTTTAGCAGGCTCTGCACTCCTGCTCTGATCTGCCACTTAATTCCTCCCACCAGGTGGGCAACTGCTGGTGTAGTTCTGTAGCTGCACCACCCCCGCTGCCTCTGGGGCAGTGGCCAAACCATGAACTATCACTCTGTCCCCTGCAGCTTTTCCCACTAACCTTCTCTGTTGTCTTTGGTGTTTGTGGGTTCAGAAGTCTGGGAACTGCCACAGATCACTGATTCAGGGCTCTAGGGCCTGCCCCATCTGACTCCCTATCTGGTTGGTCCTGCTGCGGCCCATGCTGGGTTCTGCTCCCCTCCGCTCCCAGATCCATGTGAGATAGACCTTATTGTGCGACCATCCAGGCTGTCCTGGGCTGAAGCCCTGCTTCCCTCTGCTATTTTGTTGGTTCTGCAGTTCTAGAATTTGTTCAGAGCCATTTTTTATAGGTTTTTGGAGGGACCTGGCGGGGAGCTCACACAAGTCCCTGCTTTCCAGCCAGCATCTTGGCTCCACCCCTCACTAGACTCTGAATCTTTCATTCAACCAATCCTTATATGGCATTGTCTCCAGTCCCCTCTCAATCCTGGCTGCCCTTTTCTTGATGCTATTCAGTTTATTGCTGACTTTTGTGGTGGATAATACCTGAGGAAACAAAATCCAAGTTATATGATTTATTAGCAAAATGGGCATAATAAATGGGTCAGTGGACTCCCCACTCAGTCCAAAGACCCTGATAGAAAGGGACAGACTTTTGTGTTTTAAAAAAGTAAAATAGAACCAATTCATGAAAAGAAAACAATTAACGGGATACAAACCAGGATACAATATTAGGTAATCTGATTGGAGGAAAGATGAGGGAGTTTCCAAGCTAGGAGATGGAAGAATGAATTTCAGTAGAGTTGGAAGGGGACAAGTAGGTTTTCAAAGTCTTTCTTTTCCCAGAATTGAGAAATGTTGATTAATTGCATCCACTTGCATTTGTGAAACAATAGATTTATACTGTTGACCTCCTGAAAGTTTGGTTAAAGGAGGCAAACAAGCTAAGTGATATGGAAATTCATGATGTTTATTCCCTTAAAGCTAGGAGAGCTAGCTTACTTGTATATACAAGGGGCCAGAGCTTAAGTTCTGACTGACTGACCAAAGGAATGAGAAGGTTTAAATACATTTTTAGTCCCAACTCAGCATGTCCGTGTTATTCAACCTTATGATCTCCATATCATAAGAAAGGAGGTTCTTAGTTGAACAAGACAATTGACAAGGTAGTGTCACTTAGAGATTGTGATCACAAGTTGCAAATGTCCCTAGACTATTAAGATAAGAGAAATCCCACTGTTCTGGTTGCAGACCTCCTGTCACCAACAGGAAAGATGCCTCGTCAATCTTATCTGGTCTTTGAAGTTACTGACACAGAAAGGGCATTTTTTTAGAGTAGAGTAAAAGCAGTTTGGATGCTTTGGATATTTTTGGGGTTCAAATAATCAGAAAGGATAGTCAATACCATTGAGTTTCCTATGGATGATTTACAGAAAAACAAGAAGATGGAGGATAATAAATGTGGCAGCATAAGATGGAGTCAGTGTTCATGAGATGGAATTTGACTGATTCTCTCAATTCCCACACCAAACCAACTCCATTATGTAACTGGCCTTCACTCTATCTTGTCACCTTCATAAATATGCCATTCTCCCCCCTCCTCCCCCCCCCCCACGCCCCAGACCTAAGCATACTTCTCCAGCAGGGCAGACAGTAAGTGTGCGACGTCCTGTTTTATGGATACTAAATTTTATTTCATGGAACCTAAAATCCAATTTGCTTTTGGGGGTACCTTGTAGAATTTTTTGTCATCTTGAGTTTGTAGTCTACAAAGACCTCCACATCTTTTTCACACTCTTGCCTGGACTTATGAGACCTGTGTTGTAAAGTGGTACAGTGGGAAGAACATTAGATTTAGCCTATAGGGGGTCTTTGCCCCTTACTACCTATGTATCCTTGGACAAGTCACTTTCATTTCAATGAGACTCACTTATCCACAGATAACCTTTGAGGGTACTTCCAGCCCTACATTTATGACTCTTTGGGACTTTATGTTACTGATGAATTGATCTATTTTCCTCTTTGGTCAAGACATTCTTTATTCTTGCATTTCTTATTTATTAGTGATTTAGAACTTTTTTTATATATAGTTCTTGACAACTTTGATTTCTTCCTTTGAAAGCTGCCTGTTTGTGCCCTTTTACCATTGATTTCTTGGTAAAATTGCATCTGTTCCTTAAATATCTTTGATGTGAGAGCTTTATCAGAGAAGTTTGTTGAAAACAGTTCTCCCCTGATTTTAAATGCATTAGATTTGTTTGGGCAAAAACTTTGTAGTTTTCTGTAATCAAAGTTGTCCCTTTTATCTTGTGTGACCCTCTCTGTCATCTGTTTACTCATGAACTTGCTTCGTCATCTTTCCGGCTAGTTTGAGAAGACCAAAAGACAAAGGACAGTAGTAGAGAGTTGGGTGAAGGAAGGAATGGGTGAACAAAGCATTTATTAAGTGCTTGATGTGTGCAAAAGCCTATACCTGATGGCCAAGAACCTTAAGTAGTGGGCCCCATAGCTCCTACATGGGGCTGTGTGCATGCAAAAACTTGAACAAGAGAAGTTTCTTTTTTTGAGTCTGTTGGGGGAAGAGGGCAGTGTGTGAAGGGATAGCTGTCTAGTCTTTGAGCACCAGTGAAATGGGGCTAATAATACTAGTGCTAAAGTGGATAGAGCACCAGGCCTGGAGCCAAGAAGACCTGAGTTCAAATTTGGACTCAGGCACTTCCTAGCTGTGCGACCCCAGGCAAGTCACTTAACCCCATTTACCTCAGTTTCCTCATCTGTAAAATGAGCTGGAGAAAAAAATGGCAAGCAACTCTGGTATCTCTGCCAAGAAAATCTCACATAGAATCAGAGTCGACTGAACAACAGTAATAGTTGAACTAACTAATAAATATAGAGAGCTGTATAAGCATTTTGTAAACTGAAGCACCCTTGGAACTCACCTGAGAAGTCAAGGCTCCAGAATGTCATGGTTTGGGAGCCACGCCTGCCATCGGAGTAGATTCTCCTACTCCCCTTCCCCACTGATGCCTTAGGTGGGCAAGGTTGGTTTATCACTTGCTGGAGCTCAGAAAATCCTTTGCTGATGGGCTTCTCTGCACTGAGCAAGGCTGGTCTTCAGAAAAGAGACACACAGCTGTCCTTGGGCTGCTACTTGAAGCCCTTCCTGATCGGTAGGACAGAGATCAATCAACCAACCAATAAACATTTTTTAAATGCCTACTATGTTCCAGGTACTGCGCTAAACACTGAAAGAGCCTTGGAAATCTCAGAGTTACTTCTAGAGCATACAGATGCATTGGAAGAGGAAGAAGATATACCCTCACATACGTATATGTATATCTACAGCACATATATACACATACTTGTACATGTAGGTGTTTATGTGTGTGTGTGTGTGTGTATATATATGTGGACATACGTATTTAGATCCAAATCCTACTTTAGACACTAGGCAAAAATCATTTAACTTTTTAGAGCCTCAGTCTCCTCAGCTAAAAAAATGGGGATAAGAATGCTTTTGCTACCTACCTCACAGGGTCACTGTGGAGAAAATCCTTTGCGAACTCTTAAATACTGGAGAAATAGGAGCTAGTATTATTTTTCTGCTATGTATTATGTCGTATTTTTTTTTTGCCTGGGCTTCTTTTTAACAATGATTTTTTTCCCTTTTTTTTTTTTTTACTGTCTTCACCTCCCAATGCATAACTTCTCTGCTCCAGCCCAGTGAGCAATCTGTCCCTTATAACAAATGTAAGAGTGGAGATCAATTGAATCCATCAGTCATTCCACCTCACTTAGAGCAGCTAACAAGATAAGAAGGTCCCTATGCATTAACTAGGTGAGAGTGTCTCTGTTGAATCAAACAAGAAATCAGTCAGTCAAAAGCTTTAGGCTGAGTGGAAAGTCCTTGATCAGTTTAGAAATCCTTGAAAGCTACTGAATGAAATGAAGTGACATGGCCTAGAAGTATATTTGTATTCTTGAGGAGACTTGGTTGGGCTGTGTAGGTTTGTATGAAATAGCAAGCTAAGTAAGAATATAGGTATTTGAGGGGGGCGGAGCCAAGATGGCGGCTGGGAAGCAGTGACTGGCGTGAGCTCCCCACCAAGTTCCTCCAAAAACCTATAAAACAATGGCTCTGAACCAATTTTAGAGCTGCAGAACCCACAAAGTGGCAGAGGGAAGCAGGGCT